>PVIC010049022.1:0-13280 GCA_004025085.1 Thryonomys swinderianus
ATATTGTTTAGTTATAAAAGAGAATTAGGTGAACAGGAGGATGTGGGACACAGGGTAGAAGGACCCAGACAGAACCCTCATGGCAAACTCCAGTCTCCTGTGAGTTCCACAGTAAAAGGATTAACATCCAGCAAACAATGAAATCAGAACCTTGAGGAAAAAGCTGAGCCCAGGATCCACTCTTGCTACTCTGAGCAGCAGCAGCAGAAGAAGTTGCCCCAATACTGAGGCAGCAGAAGGGGCCAATCCCATGAGCTCATTGCACCTTTATTTGGTACAAAGCATTTATACCCATAATCCTAGCATGCATAAAACAGGGCAGTTATCCACAATATCCCTGTAGTTGAAGATCCCATAGGGCAGGGCAGACATTCTTAAATCCAACTACACCAGTAGTCCTAGGGCAGTAATCCCTACAGTTTAAATTCCCACAGCACAGGGCAAATGTTAGGAATAATCCCAGTAGTTGATCCCACAGGAGAGGGCAGGCATCTGTAAATCCAAATAAATCCTAATTCTCAGTAAGTCATCAGCAGTTCTTGACAGGAGCACTTTATGTGAAATGAAACAAGGTAAAAAGCAAGACAAGTACTGCATCATTCTCCTGATTTGAGACCAGAAAAAGGTCAACCTGAATGTAGGAGAGTACTTTTGGAGGCTTGCAGAGATGCCAGCAGCAGGGGATGAGTGTATCAGTGGAAATCATTAGTGCCTACTGCATGCATGTGAGGAAAAAAGCAGTTTTAAAATATTAAATATTAAATGAAATAAAAATAAAATTAAAAACTGACACCTTTAATGCAAGCTGAAAGAGAAAGACAGAGAGAGAGAGAGAGAGAGAGGGAGGGAGAGAGAGAGGGAAATTGGCAGTGGCTAAGAAAATGGAGGTCTCTGCCATGTGCATGGTTAGAAGATTCAACAATGTTAATGAGTTGATTTCTCCCACTTTGTTGGTCAATAGAATAGTGCAGCACAAATGCCAAGCAACTATGTACAAGGGTATGCTGAGTACTTTAAAAACACGTGAAAGATAGTGCTGTGTAAGATAATGTGTATCAGTATGAGGTTAAACATATGTGTCCATGGACCAAATCTGCATGTGTAACAGAAACCTGACTTGTGAAAATTGCATGAGTCTTGTCTGTTTATATAAAAATATGGAATTTGTGAGGTACCTACTGCCATATCTGAAAATCACCTCAAAGTAAATTATGACCCTATCTGTAAAGATAATTGCTAAAATATTACTAGATAGGAATAAGATACACCAAAAAACTAAAATTAGGCCAAAACACTGAGGTAAATAAAACTGAAATTTTGTTAGGCATTTCTGTTATTATGAAAGGCTACTAAGAAGGAGCAAATGAAAATACACTGTTAGAATATACTTTAATACAGAGTTAGCAAAGAGCTAATATCCAGAATATATAAGTAAAAATTTGAATCAATATGAAAACATAAGTAACAGTGCAAAAGTTTTCAACGGGGACTTCACAAAAGAGATATTCACATGACTAAAAACTACATGAACTGGAGCGCAAGGGTCTGAATAATGAGGGACATGAAAGTTAAAAACCACATAAAGCTGCTGCATGTCCACCTGAGGAATTAAAATCCATAATATTGACAATGTTAAATGTGCATGAGGATTGGAAAACAGAACTCATATACTGCTTCTGGGAAAGTGTGTTATTATAATCACTTTGGTAGACTGTTTAAAAATTTCAATTTCAGCAAAACATTGTCCACCTTATGATTCAGCACATGGGTCTATTTCAAGATCCTACAGAAGGACATTTCCATTGACTGATGATTAAAAGAAGGTTCACAATAGATCCAAACTTTAAAAAAGCTAACAGTCAGGCAAAAAATAGATAAATTCTCACTGATTCTTATGATGGAGTGAAATCTCACCCCACTGAGGATCTCTATTACTAAAAACAAAAACAGAAACAAAAAAGAATAAATGCTGGCACAGATGTGGAGAAAAATCAGCCCTTATTCATTGCTGGTAGCAAAGAATATTAGTCTAGCTTTGATAAAAGACAGTAATAGAGGGTCCTGAAAAAGCTAAAATTAGAAGCGACACACAATCCAGTAATTCCACTAGTGGATCCACATCCAAAGGAACTGAAATCAAGATGGTGGAGAGACACTGCTCCCCACAGTTATTTCAGTACTGCTCACAGTAGCACAGGTGTTGAGCACGATGGTGGAGATCTAACATGTACTCAAAGCTTCCAAGTGGAGGTAGAGTTCTTGGAAGGCAAATGGGTCATGAAGGCTCTTACTATATCAGGGGTGGATACATTGATGAGATCAATTTAAAGTTATAATTGGGTTGGAATGGAGACTTAGTACATGGGGCCTATTTGAAGGGAATGTGTCACTGGGGGGCTGTGAATTTGGAGATTGTCTTGCTCAAAGAAAGGACCTATCTGGTCCTTTTCTTCTCTCTGCTTTCTGGATGCCACGAGATGCACAAATTTCCTTCACACCTTTCAAGCATGATGTTCCTGCCTTGCTAAAGTTCCAAAAGCAATGGAGGAAGTTGCAGGGACCAGAACCTCTGAAATAATGATGTTGAACAAATCTCTAATTCTTCACTTTATTCAGGTGTTTTATTACAGTAGCAGAAAACTGCCTAACAGAGACAGTCCCCCTAATAGTCCATCAGCAAATGAATGGATAAAGAGATGTTATTACTCAGCTATACAAAGCATAAAGATTACAGCATAGATGGTCCTGGAGATGGTAAGTGAAATAAGTCAAACACCAAAAGAAAATATTTTCCCGATCTCAAAAATTTATCTCATGCATAGAAACTAACAGAGATTAGAGATAAGGAAAATAGTAGGAAGAAGCAATGGAAAGAAGTCGATTTAACAGGTAAAAATTCTTTGTTGATAGGAGAAGTAAGTGCTGGTGTCTATGGTACATAATATACCTCAGAACAATTTGAAAGAGGAATTTGAATACATTTGTGACAAAGAAATCATAAATGTTTAAGGCAATAAATACACTAATCACTCTAAGTTGATCATAGCTCACTATTATATCCATCAACATATCACACTATATCTCAAAAATCTTGTTTCAATCAAATTATTTTTGAAGAGATAGAAAAAATAAAAGTCAAGTGAACTGGATAGTCTAGAGCTTCATACAGTGACATGGATGGAGCTGCATACAGAAGAGGAAATAACTCTATGTCTGCGAAGACCAAGAACAGACAAAAGTCTCCTATGGGACAATGGTCACATTGTATGGGCACCTAAATATTGCCCAGACAAGACTGTCAAGTGAAGCAATAGTGACAGCTATAATTTGCATCTAGTGGTTACACGGGTGTGTAATTTCTACAGTTAAGGGTGTGCAAGGTATGATTTCTCTCATTCAGAATACAGAAAATAGTAAACAGACCAACAGAATAGAATATATGAATCATTACATTGGCCCATGTTCAGAATCTGCTTCGGGGCCCTACCCACACCTGTTTCCCAAGTGGAAAACCCTTAAATGCAAACCATATGCAACCAACAGGGTCCACTCCTCCACGAGTGCTTCTGAAACCCTGTGTGTGAGACTAATGTGCAGCTGGTCTAAAAGACTAAAAACACAGATTTCTGGGCCTCTTGGGTCCCATACTCTCTTAATGTAATTCTAGGAGTTGGTATAGAAAAGTGTTTGGATAATTTGGGTGATAATCCAAGTTTAGGAGACATTGCTCGAATTGACGGCAACTGGAGAATTTGCCATAGTTGCATACAAACTAAAATATTCATCAGGAGTTGAGTGGAAGAAAATTAATGTGGATTTTGCACTGCCAACTGTTTTAAGTATTTTGGTTAGAAAGAAATTAGCAAATAGTTTCATTGTTTTTTCCCCCTGTGGCTCTAGAGTCCAACACTATAACTAAAACCTAATCTCTTACAGAAATTTACATTGTGTATTTCACTATTAATTGTCAAAGTGGCTTTACAAATGCTCTTAATTTGCTACTTGCAACCTGAAAATTAATAACCAAATTTATTGAGCTTTTATGCATAATCACAAACTATCCTTCACACTTTAGATACAGCACCACATTTCATCCTTACAACAATGCACTGAATAGGTACAGTCAATTTTCCTGGTTCTGATCAGTAGATTCATCAGAACACATTGTCCAATCTGACAGCATGAACAAGCAGTGAAATCAAGCCATATGCTCATTGAATCAAACCACAAGTCCAGCATCTGACAGCTCTTCTGGTCATATACACCACACCCTTCAGCCAGAGACTGTCTAGCTCTTACCACTCAAGTTGAAGACACAGGATGATGGAAACTGTAAATAGCACCATGCAGATTAGACCCATTAGCAGTCATGTTTTTTCTTATGCATCCCACCAGTATGTATTTGCATAAACCAGTGCATATACTTTTCTCACTTTCATATTTTTAACTATTTGGTTTTCCCTTACCATAAGAGCTATTGTTGCACTATGGTTGTGATGAAGCCAAGTCATACTCAGATGCCCATCAAAAGAGAGAGTTTATACTTCCCTAGAGATAATGAAGATGTTCTCAACCTGCAGAAGGGGTTTTCTAGGTTGGCCTAGAATGAAGAAGCTGTCAAGGAGCAGAAATAGGGCCCTAATTTACAAGCTTCTCAGAGTCTAACAGAAGCCTAGAAGGCAACACCACTGCCTGTGGGTTCAGGTCTCCATAATCTGTATCTCTGTGAGTTTTCTGGAATTAGTCTTTCTGCTTCCAGTCCCCCCCCCAACTTTGAACTTAGCCAAACTGATTCCTCCATTTATAGAAAAAATAGATACTGTTATTGTTGTTAGAAACAAATAACACAAGGACTGGGAGGTGTACCTTATAGCTGGTCCTGGGATCTTCCTGCACTGCTGTTGTTATAATTTCTCTGTTTTTCATATGACTTATCCAGAAAGAGTTTTTCTGTCACTCAGATGACTATGAGAAAACACCTTACAGTAACACTTAAGCACCAAGAAAAAATATTTGTGAGGTCCCTGAATTTTAAGAATAGATAATAACTGCAGAGTACTTTCTCTTTCCTGGCATCAAAGCTTGTAAGTATTTTACCTGAACCATGTTATTTTAATCTCATTACAACTTTATCAGGCTTATAATGTTTGTATCCTATTGCACAGACAGGGAAGCAGGTCTGTATTAACTAAGTAGCAAGGCTGGGATTCAAACCGGAATGTGTCTTACTAGAACCAATCTCCTTAACCTCTCCTCCGTGCTTTTCATCCACTTCAAATTTGGGGCTGTGTTTCAGCTCAGATCACCAAGCAGTTAGTTTCAAATGTTTAAATATATTGAGCCATTTCCAAGAGGGCTGTTGTTTGCTAAGTCCTGTCTATAAGCAGCTTTCATGCTACTCTGAAGTGAAGTAAATTAATACAGGTAAGGACATCAGGGATACATCATCAATCTCTATTGAGTTCATATGTGAATCCCAAATAGATAATGGAAAAAAACTCTATGTGCTCTGTAAAGCATCCCTCCTCTTTATACCCTCAAAATATTCATTCATTATTCATGTTCCAGTCTACCTGCACTTGTTTTCCCCATACTATCAAGTAGCTAACCACCACTGTTGTTTACATTATTTCAACTTCAGTCATTTAACAGCAATGGCATTCTTGGAAAAACCCATGTAGCCAAGTCAATAAAATCTCTGGAACCAAACCTGTATTCCTCAATATTACTAAAACAAAACACTTCAGTTTCTACTTTATTGTAAGCAATTATTAGTGTAAATCATTTTCAATACATCACAGTTCTGTTTACAGTAAATTTCCAATTCTATCTGACTTTGCTTCTTAACACATTGGTCATTGTAGATAAAGAAAAAGTCTTCAAAGATGTTATGAAGCAAAGCTAAAAATTGCTTTGCCCATTATTTCTGCTTAGTGAGGATGGTGAGTTTTAGACTTAGTAGGATACAATCAATGGAACATTCTTTTCTTATCTAAATTATTGTTATAAATATCTTGACATTTTTATTAATTAAATTATGCAATGCCACAAATACAGAATTGTAGTATTTTACTTCTTTCCCTTTACTGAGTACTCCTCATAGGTTAGGCCTTAAATTTATTGTTTGTATGTTATCACTGCCAAGGTTATTAGCAGGTAATCAATAGTTTTCCTTTCCTCTTTCTTAAGTAACCAAACATGCTTGTTCTCTATCTCCTACGGTGACATCTAGTCAACAACACTTATTATACACTAGACACCAGTGTCAGTCACAACACTACTGAAGTTTCCTCTGTAAATCCTCATATGTGAGATGGTGACATGAAGTTTCAGTGCTCAGTGAGATGCGAGTGTGCAAAACTGGAGATAAAGAGTTGGTTTTGGTACAACAAAGATTCAAGCCAATGAGACAGTGTCCTGGAGATAGAGAAACAAATACAGACCAAGGCTAAGTATCCAGCATAATCATTCCCAAAACACAGATTGCTGCTATTCAGTCTCTATGGAAGGGTAATATGGTGGGTAGCACACAGGCTGAAGGTTCAAGAGATAGAAGAGCCAACACTGAGCCTATCTATGTCATTATGGTAACCATGAAGAATCAAGTAAGCTACACAATCTCACCCTGTTTCTTTTCTGAAAATAGAGCTAAAATACTTCTTTCACAGAGCTGCTGGGCTGATTCACTGAAGTGACACATGGTGTAACTGTTTATCCTGCATGTTGTCATTCCAGTAGCAGATGGCCTAGCATGACTCCTAGGTGCATCCTGTGTGGGTAGCCTTGGGCATTATGTACAGTTTTGCACCTGCTCCTCCATGGCACAGCTCTCCTGCTCTACTTCTTGGTCACCGTGAATGAAGCAGCTTTCTCCACCATGAAGCTGCCCAACCATGGACTGAATGTCCTGAAATTATACCTTTCCTTCTTTATGTTGTTGGTGTCATGAGCTGTGTCCCTGAAACAGGACAGATGATACAGATGGAAAAATTAATGGATTTTCTAGCTTCAGTAGTAACTTTGTGGTTGCTGTACACAATACAAAGATGTGCATCCTGCCCAGCACGGATTACCCTGTGCCATTAATCTGGCTGAGGAGGGCTACCTGGGCTCTATACTGAAAGGGCAGAGATAATACCAGCATCCCTAGGGGCAAGCATGGTCATGGGGAAGAGAAGCTCTTGCAGGGAACTTCAGATTTGTGATTGAGGAATTAACACCAAGCTCCATATAGTTATCTACACTTTCTCAACTCTTTTTTAAATTTTATTTTAATTGAATTCTTTAATGGTACAATTTATATACATCTCAAAATTACGTATAACATTGGGGAATTTGTACCAGTATATGACACAAGTTAATTCTCATTTTTACCCTTATCCCTACCCACCCACATCTCCTTACCCCCTTTATACATGCTCTTTTATTTTCTTTCTGTATCATATTTATTCCTTCCCCTCATCACATTCCCACACCAAGTTTCCTATAGAAATTTTCCACTCTATAAAAGCTGTCATACTTTCTAGAGCTCATTTGCATCTACAGGTGTTCATGCCAAAGAGAAGATCCTGAAATTGTCTATCTTTGATCTATTGATTTCACTTATTAGTATTTCCTCCAGCTGTCTCCATTTGCACCTAAATGGATCGATCTTGTCACTCTTTATGGCAGAGTAATACTCCACATCTTCTTTATCCACTCTCCAGTTGATGGACATTTGGGTTGTTTCCAAGATTGAGCTATCACGAACTGAGCTGCTATAAACAAGGGTGTACATCTATCTTTCCAATGTGAGTTTTTAAATTCTTTTGGGTATATTCCTAGCAGGGGGATAGCCAGGTCAAATGGGACCCCTAGTCCTAGTTTTCTGAGAAATCTCCACAATGGTTGCACAAGTCTGCAATCCCACCAACAGTGGAGAAGGGTTCCTTTCTCCCCACAGCCACACCAGCATTTATTGTTGGTTGATTTTGTGATCACGGCCATTCTTTGTGGCGTGAGATGAAATCTCAGTGTTGTTTTCATTTGCATCTCTCAAATGACCAGTGATGTTGAACACTTCTTCATATGTTTTTTGGCTGCTTTGACTTCTGCCTCTGAGAAGTGTCTGTTCATTCAGATGCCCATTTTTGAATTGGGTCTTTAAACTTGGGGAGGCTGATCTGTTTGTTTTTTTTTTATATATTGTCGATAATAGCCTTTTGATACACAGCTAGTAAAGATTCTCAACTCTTAGTTTGCTCGTCTAACATGTGGAGTTTTCTTTCCTGGCTAAAGCCATCACTCAGAAAAAAACAACATATTACATTTACAAGAAGCCTATTTTCACCCATCATAAATAAAATCATTCTTTTCCTTTCAGTCGGTCTCTTCTCCAGGTTCAAAAATAGGTGGTAGCTTCTCCTACCCTAAAAAGCAAGAGGAAAACAGATGCATTTCATTGGCCATGAAGGCACATGCAAGGAATAGAGTAACTATCTTAGCTTACCTTAAATCTTTAATGATGTCTTTTTTGCTATTGGCACCAGCAGAAAAGAAAACAGATCAAGTATGAATGGTCAAGTTTACTGTGCTAGTTGATACAAGGAAATACATCTGCTTTCAACATTCTCAAATAACCTGTGCAGCAGGCAAGACAGTTGAGTGAAAACCTACTCCCATGGGTGGAGGGAGATGGCATAAACACACGCTGGCCTTGTGTGTCTAATATGTCAACCATGAACAGGTAAGTCAGGTGTCATCTTGTGGGAATGTCTAGACTCTTCCTGGGAGAAGTGAGGTGACCTTGAACTTGATGCACTGTCTTCCTGGTGTCTCTTGAGCAGTGTTACATTTGGATAAAAGGAAAGAGAGTTGTTTTTAGAATGGTTGTGCTCTTGAAGCCAGGCTCAGCTAAAACGCTTCAGCAAAGCCCTCCAATTGTCCACAGGCAGCTTCTCATATCGTGTGGCCCCCTGTCTTCCTCACCCACGGAGCTCCATCTTTATGGAGAAGCAGAGAAGCACAAAGGCAGGAGCCACTCAGGTGTGTGGTCCTAGAGGACTACCCAGGCTGACCCTGTCCACTCTGTTTCCCTTGGGAGAGACCTGTTGCTGTGTATTTCCCTGGGAGGGAAGGTCCTCCAGATTAGAACTGTTAGGATGATGACATTTTACTAATTTTAGTGAGTGAAACTACATAGGAAAATAGATATCCTTCTTTGTTCAAATTTCTGCATGAGAAAAAGTGAAGAAATATAGGAATCTGAGCTTTCAGATCTCTTCAGTGAATTCAACTGTATTTAGGAACTAGTGATGTAATCAAGCTCTCTAAAATAACTTTAGATTTCTGTCACTATATCCTTAAAAGTTCCTAAGCACTATTTAAATTTCCTGTGATAAAAATACACATTTTATTTTGAATGTGTATTTAAATGAATTGGTATATTTTAGTTTTTGATACATTAAAAGTTTCTTCTTTTCATGACCTGATAATCATCTGATAGCATTACTGAATGACTTGGCTATATTTGAGGAAAGATGGACTCTCCAATCTATTTGAGGAGGAAATTTTTGAGTTTCTATCTGGAAGGTAACAATAAAGTCCAATAAATACAATGCTGGGGGGTGGAAAAAACAATTTTAAAGCTTCCTTCCACTGTGCTGGAATAGTTTTAGAGAGAGCTAGGTTTCCCTATGCCCTTAGGAAGGTCCAGGAAAAAGCCCATGTGCCCATATGGGCATATATCCTACCTGGAAAACTACTTAAATACTAAGGTTGAGAACCCAGTGCAGACAGATATTTTGTGAGACATACACATTCAAGGACCAAAGCTTAGTCATGATGTCTGAGACTCAGCAGCACATGAGATAGAACCCTTTGCCCCATTTCAGGTTTCCACAAAACACCCACAAAACCTGGGTGTGAACCTAAAAAAAGAAAGGAGATAGGAAGCATCCTGAATTCATTAAACTTTAACTTAAAATAACCGAGATAACACTGAAGCACCTGACTCCTACAGCAGTGGATAAGATTATACATTCTGACATCAACTTCAGATGTTCTGACCTTGAGTGAAGTAGGGTTCAGTACAGAGATTGAGTCTAAAAATCAGAATATGTCTTGGAGAATTTTATGCCTGATGTTGAATTAAATTGACCTCTCTTAAATTTACCTTTATTGATCTTTACTGTACCTTCTGGAGTCATTAAAAATATCCTTTCCCACACAACAGAAAGTTTGAAAAACAGCTTCTAGGTTTTCTCTGAGTTAGTTCTTTTTGGAGATTCACACTATTGCAGTTACCCTATACATGATCTCATTGCTTCATTCCCAAAGTTTTTCCAACGTTGCTTTCTCTTCTACCTACATTCTATTTTCACAGAATTCTCAGAGAAGAGTGCATTGTGAGCAGCCCCTTTGGGGTTTAAAATAAATAAACCTTTGTTTAGCCCCATTCTTAAAATTTTTTGATTTGGTTGGACTAGGTCAGAAGTCTGGCATATATACTTAAATGTTAGAGATAATAAAAATGTGTAAATTCTCTTAGAGGTTGAAAATACAGCATTGAATAAAATAGATAATGTTTGGGTAGACAGAATATTCAGAATCGTTTCCCTTTGTCTAGATGCTTCTTTTTCATTAAGGCTGCTCAATATTCCATTCTTTCCTTGGCGACAGCCAAGCTAATTGGATCACCTTGTCTACCTCCCCTTTCCTTCCAAATAAGTTATTGGCTCACTTAAAAGAATATTGGTTAAGAGAACTCTTTGTTTCCATGGTGTCCAGCACTTTGAATCATGGTTAGTGCCTCCAGATAAAGATGATATATGTGTAAACCACTTCATGGAGAAACTTGGGGTCTGATTACAGAGTTATAAACATAGAACTTCAGTGCAATGAGGCAAAATATTTGACATACAAAACTGTTTGAAGGATGCCAAAAGAGTGCACAAAAGATGAAATTTACCAAATATGGGCAAGAAGTTAATGAAGATAATGACAAAATACCATGAACCCAGTCAGGGAGGGAGTTAGACATGTATGTGAACTTTGTTAATTCAGGCTGGGATCTGAAAAGTGTAAGTTGGCCATTTCTGGAGTAAATGATCATCAAAATGCCATATCTCCAACACAAGAAAATAAACACTGGTCTCAGGCTAATTAAAAGAAGTCACAATCTAAAATTTGTGTCACTTTATTCTACTTATCAGGGTTTCAGAAACTGCAGTGTGAGTCGATTCTAAGCCCACAGGTCAACAGTAGAGTTTGAAATTCTGTGTTCATACCACCCACCTCCAAATGCTTACACTGTTGCCTACCAGCATGTATTCAGAAGAAAGCCACTCCACACACCCCGGGGGAGAAAGGGAGGCTCCGTGTCCAACACTGGGAACTAATTCTCTGAAGCAGAATCAACAGACCACAGGGTTGGAAGCCCTCAGATCATCTCTTCTCCTCACTCAACAATGGAGTGCAAATGGAGATGTGGGGTAATTGATCCTAATTCACTACCAGGTCATCACCAATGCAAATTGTTAGAGAAATTCATTTCATGAAAGAGTACTCATGGGTTTGGTAATGGAGCCCATGCAGGCTTCTGTGCTGCTCATTCATCATTTTCTTCCCCTATCATCATCCCAAACTACGGGAATGATGGGTCTCTAGTCTCCCTCTTTACACCCGAGTCCACTTCCATGAGAGAAGCTACAAAGGGGAAGTGTAAATATGGATCTGGTAGGTGACTCAAAGAGACTGGCTGCCAGTCTTGCTCATTCAGCTCCTATTCTCTCCAGCTAATTTATCCCACACAGGGATTTGTGTGCACATCAGGGAATATTGGAACAGATTGAAACAAAGCCTTCCATCCAATTTCACTCCAGATTTCAAGGAGCAATGTGAGATGGCTTGGGCAAAATGCTCCCAGAAGTCTGCCTCAGTTCATACTGGGAAACCTACTCAACTTTAAATATATCGGATGTTTAACAACATGTCACTGTTTAACACTCTGAAAGGCTTCTTCCTGGCTCCTTCAGATTTTCTGTGCCTTTTGCTACAAATAGAAATATTACTACCATTACCCTGCTTGTCATCCAGCCTTTTCCTGTGGCACATAGTAGAATTCTAAAATTTCTCAATGTGATCTACGTTCCAAGAATAATACAGCTGGTTTGATTGGCAGTCTGTACTGCATAGTGAGCTCCCACAACACTAATGGAATGTGAGAGAAATGTAGAATTCTGTTTCACACCCTAGAAACGGCCCATCTGACTTCTCTCTCACCTATTAAATATATCTCCAGATGATCCCAACAGTGGCTCATGACTGAGAATCCCTGGGTTAGATACAATAAAATTTTCTAAGGGATATTCATTCCCAGACACTGAAACAGAAGGCAAAGGATTTTTTCGTTGAAGATCTGTAAGATCTAGAAGATATTTTTTGTGCTGTCATAGAATTAGAGTTGAAGGCAGAATTTGGGGTTGGAGGTCTCATGACACTACTGTGCTAGAGTACATTGAAGCTAAAAATGATAAAATATGCAGCACGCTGATGCACAGATGCTGCCCAGTATTCTACCTGCAGAAAACCGGAAAGGATGATAGAGGAAGTGAATTCTTGAGGGATTCAAGGTCAGATTCAGTGGCCTTTTAAGTGTTTTGTGCTGAGTTAGTCAATGACATGAATAAAACCTCTTTCAAAAGGCATAGCTTGCCATATAGTCAATGTTATTTCTCTTCCATATATATAAAGGCAACAAGTAAAGTGTAAATGAAGGTCAAACAAGGTTCAGAAATCACAGATGTATCAACCTCTTCAACCAGAAGTAAAATATAATTTTATACTTAAGACCAAAGTGAACACAGAGAGCAAGGGAGGAGTCTCTGAAACTAGGGAGTTTTTGTTTCATCTCTGCCAATAGGACAAGACCCTGGGAAAGGCATAAACTGCTGGATAGAGCCAGGTAAAACAGTATTCGCCCTTTCTTTGTCACCTGTCCTTATTTTCTCCCCCATCTATTTTTTAAAAATTGAATTCTATATTGGTACAATTTATATACATCTCAAAATCATGTATAACATTGGGGAATTTGTACCAGTATATGACACAAATTAATTCTCATTTTTACCCATATCCCTACCCACCCACACCTCCTCACCCCCTTTATACATGCTCTTTTATTTTCTTTCTGTATCATATTTATTCCTTCCCCTCATCACATTCCCACACCAAGATTCCTATAGAAATTTTCCACTCTATAAAAGCTGTCATACTTTCTAGAGCTCATTTGCATCTACAGG
>PVIC010049023.1:0-13282 GCA_004025085.1 Thryonomys swinderianus
AAAAAAAAAAAAATTGTTGCTTACATCTTTTTTTGCCTATAACACATTGACATATTTAGAATATAGCCAGTATGAGATGCCCACAATTTTAAAGGTTAGGAGGTTTTCCCTGGGTGTTGTTATTCTCTTGCACAGATGAGGGATCTCTTTGAAAAGGCAAATTCCTTGACCTTTATTTTTTCTGAGTCTTTGGGATGGCCTTTGGTGGTTCAGTTATAAACACAAGGAGACCACTGCTTTCTGCATTCAGAAGAACTGCTGTAGGAGTGAGCTGGCAGATGTCAGAATGTGGAGGTTACTACAGTCCACACTTGGTGATTTGTTCCTAAGTAGAAAGAAATACCCATTTGATTTTGGACTATATTGAGACATTTCCATGAAAACACTCTTCTTCAGGTAATACCAAATGCTTATTAAAATAAAATAAGTTATCTGGCACAATGAAGGGGACAAGATTTGCCAGAATGTTGTATTATTGCATTGGTTTTGCAAGTAGTCCCTGTGGAAGCTTTGGAAATACAGGGAAGGGCCTTGGGGCTGCCATGGCTGGGCTGGTGGTGGCAGAGGGCAGAGAGGGAGTGAGCCCGGCGCTGGAAGTCCAGGGCCCTCTCATCTTTCATCACACAGCTCTGACTGTACGTGCTTCATCCTGAGCATTTTCTGAAGAATCAATTGGTGAGACAGCATTCAAAAGCTAAAAAGAAATATTTTGGAGGCCACAGTCTTTGTGGGTAGGAGAGGAATAGGAGAGATTCATCCAGCAATGTGGGTTGGCAGTGAGAAGTTGTAGCTGTCAAGTTGAAGGTGGGAGATGTCAGAACAGCCATGAAAAGCAGACACAGGCTCTAACACTCAGCGGCATCTGGGAGTGCGGAGCAGGGTCAGAGGCCCGTACAAACCCTCGGGCAGTGGTTCTTAAACTTGAGTGATTCTTGGTCTTTAACCCGGAGGTTCCCATTCAGTAGTAGATCTGGACGGGTGAGGGCTGGGGTCTGACTTTTTAACTGTCTCACTGTACCTCTCAGAAAAACTTGCCCTCCAGACATGTTTACATCACAGAACGTTACAGTGTCTGGCGTTGGTAAAGATGACCAGAGTTGTAAAGAAAATGTTCGGTTCAGTTCAGTGTTCTATAAGCCTTTTTCAAATGGATAGAAAAGTTGCAATAATTGATTTCCATCGTGCTTAAACTGGCAGGGGTTGTCCTGAATAACAGGAAGGAAAGGCCAGCCAGTGGTTCATCAGGTTGCAGTGTGCAGTTTGCCAAGTGCAGGGAGAGGCCCACACCAGCGGGAGGACAGAGAATCTGTCCATCTGGGTGCTGTGATGAGCTCTGGCTGGAGGGAGATTCATGCTGGTGTTTCTTGGTCCAGTTGGTCATTTGCAAGCTCTGGGGTCGAATCTGAAGACTTTTGGTTGCAAGTTTAGGAAAATTATCCAAGCTGTTTAAGTCTGGGTTCTTCTTCAAGGGGAAATAAAGGAAAGTATTGAGCACAGCACCTTTGAACTCATAAAAGTTCCATAAGTGACTACGATTACTGTCAAGATAGTCCCTGAAATGGACAAGCAGAGGGCGCGAAGGAGGGTGCTTTCGATGGCATTGGTGTTGGTTCTGATGGGGGCAGGAGAAGGGGAACGAAAGACACACACAAGAACAGAGCATAGCAGGAGGTAGAGGATCCCTCTGTGTCTAGCTCAATGTTTTTCAAAAGTACTGTCCATGCAGAAGTTTCTGGATGATACAAAAATTGGATAAATACTAATTGCAGTTTCATAGTTACTGTAAGAAGTAGGTTTTATTCACTCAGCAGACAATGCTACTGAGGGACAGAGAAGTTAAATAAGCTGCCCAAGTTGTGGAGCGAGGAGAGGCAGAGGCAGGACCTGAACACACTCAGGATCCGTACTCCTAACTGCTATGCTAAGCTACTTCAGCAACAGTGATTTATGTTTATGTGTATCAGGACGAGTTAACTCGCTCAGTAAAAACCCTGGTGCTACAGATACTGGTGCCTGGAGCAATAGTAGAGTTTGACAGAGGAACTTGATTTAAGTGAACCGGAGTGAGATGATAGTAGACGTGGTATCAGCTATGATGGAAGTCTTGGCATGGTCCCCAGGCAAACTTGCCTAGGAAATTCCGGGACAGTGAAAGAGAGTGGCAAGGGTAGATTGGGGACACCAGAGGAGGCTGCTGCCTCCTAACTGTTTTGTGAAGCTGCTACAGAGCCTTTAAAGTCTGGGCCAGAAGCAAGTTGCATCGGCCTATGTGTGAGTGGAGGCAGGGGAAGGCCTTGTATGGTTGCTGACTTCTCTCCCCTCGGGAAGGGGAAGAAATCCCCCTTGGAGTCAGCCGTGGTGGCGCATACGTGTAATTCCGGCATGCGGGGAGGCTGAGGCAGGGGATCACCAGTTTGACCCCAGTCCTGGCAACCTAGTGAATTAGTGAGACCCTATCCCAAAGTATAAGATAAATAAAATAAAATAAAATAAAATAAAATAAGGTTGGGAATGTAGTTCAGTCTCATGACTCTGAGTTCAATCTGTGGTATATAAAATAATGAATGGGGAAAAGAGTCCCCCTCTAGCCTTGTCTGTCTGTTGAGTGGCCAGACTGAGATCTGGACAGTTTTGGAGATTTTCAGTTTCTGTTCCAATTCTCTCATCCCTCTCTTTTCTCTTATTTCTTTTTTCTTCCTCATCTCCTTCTTATAGTCTGTGAGGAAAGATTTCAAAGAGGCTGTGGCCAAGAATGCAAATACCTAATGCAGTTCAGTTGGAAAGGAGTTTGATGTGTTAGACGGCATTTTCATTTACCTCCAGCTTCCCAGGGTGGCACCTGCGTCTGCCCTGTATCTCTCCTCTGATGTGGTCAGAAAAATCCAAAAGCCTAGATAATCCTAAACCAAGCCAGGCTTAGGCCTTATATTTGCAGCAGATTTACCTTCCTAACAACCTGTTGGAAGCTAATATTAAGATGGGTTTGCATTCCCTGAGCAAATGAGCACAGGTCTTAGCTCATAAATTGCAGGAAGGCAGCGTATAATCAGCCATTCCTGGGGGAGGACTGGTGGGCTAAGTCCAAGACCCCAGGCCTGGGTGAAGGGCGCTGCCCCCGGGCTCCGGATCTACTTCTTGGCCAGGTGGTGCTGGGTTCTCATTGGTCTTCTCAACCAACTTTGCTCCTGCCTCTGCCTTATTCCCACGGAGGACACCGTAACCTCCTCTCCCCTCTCTCCTCACTTCTTTGTTCTCTGCCTGGCATGTGGTGTACATTCGGAAGGAAACAAGGCCCACTGATTAATGAGTGAGAGCTGTTGTTCAGCATGCCGTGATTCAGCTTATGTTAACAAATATTTTTTGAGCATTTGGCTGTGTGCACTGTGCTGGGGCTTTCATACTCTTAGGTTTCACAACAGATCTCTCACCTGTTGACCGAGGGGAAGCTGAGAATCAGGGAGATGACAGGACTTCCCCTAAGTCTGGTTCTTAAGCCCCCTAAGCTTTTGGTTTGCATGATTTCAGTCTAGACTTTCTAACTTCAGATGAAAGTTTCTGTTTCTTTATGTTACTTTCCTCTGCTTGGCAGAGTCTGAGTTTTCTTCTTGCTATTAAAGTGGGGTTTTCTTTTCTTTTCATTGGTACATTTTATTGGTACAAAATATATACACATCACAATTACATTCCACATTGAGAATTTGTACCAGTATATGGCACAACTTAATTCTCATTTTCCCCCTTCTCCTACCCACCTGACTACCCCTGCCCTTATATGCACAAGCTTTGTTTCCTTTTTTTGCCATCAATTCTTTCTTTCCTCATCATTTACCCCTAAACCCTATTTCCCTTTGAATATTTACTATTTCTCAATATCCATCATGCATTCTAGAACACATTTACAACTTCAGTTTCTCATACCAGAGAAAAGATATGATATTTACAGATCTGTGACCTATTTATTTCACTTATGAGTATGTCGAACTGGGGTTTTCTTATATCTAATGGGCCAGGGTCTCACTCAGCCAGATGGAAGGCACATTGCCCCCTCTGAGACTTCTGTCGTCTTGGTAGGAGACCCTGAATATCACCAAAGCTGCTGCTCACGGCGAGCACAGAACAGGGGCTTCTCTTGGAATGTGCAGGGGCCCCTGTGTACGTGTCCCAGACGCTGCTCTTCGGGTTAAAACAGTTGTCACAGTGACTAGAAGATGGAATTGGTTAAACCTTCTGGTTTTAGATTGTTTTTGGAAAGTGAGTAACTCTATGATTTTTACTTGTCACAGGCTAAAAGAAAAAAAAAGTAAGAGTGAAACTTTATAGCTATTTTTCTTCCCTGTATGTTCATAGTGGTTATTTATATCTGGGAAGTTTCCATTGGGATTTAGTTCAGGATATAGACTTGGCAGGGTGGCTTCTGCACTCCATGGTGACATTTGACAGACTGCAGGCAAAGCAGGATGGATTTCTAATATCGAGACGGATGGATTTGGGGACCAAGTGTTGGGATCGGACTGTATTATGGAGTGGATTTATTGATCTGAATGGAAAAGTGGTACTTTGCATGTCAATTTGAAATCAGTATCAATATTATTTGATAAATTAGGGTTCCAACCCTTTGCTTCGTTTGCTTTACCAACTCCACTTGGCAATAACAATCAAAGATTCCAGGTGGTGTATTATGATGGCTTATCGCACTTGTCCTGTGCCGTGTGTGTGTGACCGACCTGAGGGCTCAGTGCTGGGATCCAGAGCAAGTCATCACCACACAGAAGTGCACTGCTGTGCCTGACTTCCTCCCCGCAATGAGACCAGCCCTTGCTCAGCTGCCTTGCAACATCAGCCTCCCGCATTAACCTTGAGATGCTGTGCCCATGATGTAGGTAGCATCTTCATTTTCCAGATGAAGAAATTAAGACACTGAGAGGTTAAATGAGCTGCCCAAGGCCACACGGTAAATCTCGATACAGCTGGGTTCCAGACAGAGGTGTCATGGCTTCAGTGTGCAGTATGACACTTTCCTTCTCAATGGGGTCAGAGCAAATGCAACCGAATTTGCAAAAAGCTTGCTGACTGTATACTTTCTCCCTAGATGTGGTGAGCCAGCCATTTTGCCTCGGAGTCTTCTGGGGAGGCAGTCTATGTCCTTGGGTAGGAATTGGAGGCTTCCCTTGAGTTTTGGAAGAGAAGTTGTTTATGTGGTATTCGTGGCACAGAGCAATGTTTAAGGCTTTCTCTGCTTACTGGATGCCAGCCTTCATGGCATGGTTGTTGTAATATCACATGTGTCTCTCTACAGACAGCTCTGTGCCCAGCCAGATGGGTTCAGATGGGCTAGAGGAAGTAGTTGGAAACGGAAGATGTGGCTCTTCCTAAAGAGCTTACAGTTTAATGGGTGAGAACAGGTGAATGACAACCTGGTATCCCCAAACCCCCTCATTTGTGGGCTGCTAGAAATCTATGACAGGTAAAACGGGCCCTGTGACTCTACTCAGAGGACACAGCCGCAAATATAGTAATGTTGAATAAGTGCCCATGCCGGAAGAATGAGCTGCATGAGCTCAGCCAGTCCTGGTAACTCCTGAAACGAGGTGAACAAAGGTGGGTTAGGAAACCACAGGGGCCATTAACTGGTGAAATATAGCAAACCCTTTTATAGACTAGAATGCCTGGAAAATAAGTGCAGTTCTATGAAATTATCTAGAGAAAACTTTAATGTTTTAAAAAGCATTTTTTGGTTAAATACTTATTTGGTTAAATACTTGAAAAGTATTTTCAAGTTCATGTTTCTGTTTTCCTATTTTAGTATGCATGATATAATAAGTGTAACTCAAATTTCTTTTTGTAGACCTGAAGGGGTTGTCATTCCAAAGATGAGGTTTTACTTATTGATTGACTGAATGGAGAGGATATCAAGCATCAGATGATTAGTGAGACATTTTAGCAGTGTCCCCCCCCCCCATGAGTTTAGAAGCACATTCTCCCTTACTTTACTTGAATACCTCATCTGGGGGAAATCCCCCTTCTTTTACTGTCTTCTGTAGTTTGAATGTGTCCCCCAAATGGCATGTGCTGGAAATTTCATCTCTAAAGTCATACGTTGATGGTATTTGAGAGGTGAAACCTTTGAGAGGTGAAGGGGTCATGAAGGCTGTGTTCCCGTGGGTGGATTCATCTATTTGCAGGTTAGTAGATTAGTGGGTTATGCACAGACTGGCTTTGTGATAAAAGGTCTGCTTGCTGTGTCTCACCATGGGACAATCTATGCCCAAGAGTCCCCATCAGCAGGAAGGCTCTCATCAGATGCAGCCCCTCAGCCGTGGACTTCCTGGCCTCCAGAACTGTAAGAATGGCACTGTTTTTCTTTATACATTATCCAGTATGTGATACTCAGTTATAGCAGCAGGAAGCAAATGAAGCTTACCCTTCCTTATTCCCTAAAGCTGACAAAAGCATGCCAGTTTCACCTGAAAATGTTACAAGGACAGATTTCCCCAGAGATCCTGGTCTAATCATTTTGGAACAGTGTCCAGGAACTTCATTTCCAGTAAGAACCCTGTCCTTTTCTAATAAGCACTGTGAAGTGTCTTCTGATCTTCGTTTCTAATAACCAAGTGTTCTGTGACCCACACTTTGGGGAACTGTGACAGAGGCGGAAGATTTGGCTCTGAGCAGGTTCTGGGGAGAGCAGGACAGGGGTGGGTGTTCATAGGACCCTCCAAAGACAGCTCTGTGAGTGCCTGGCTGGAGGCTTTTGGTCAATGACCAGCCATATATATATATATATATATATATATATATATATATATATAGTCTCATGGGAAATGCAGACCATTCTTAATTTCACATTTGCAACCATCATTAAAGAGGTTCCCTGTAGACCACAAGGTCTGAGTGAGAAACAGTATAGTACAGACTACAGAGAAATACATCTACTATAGGAGCCATTTTTGTCATAGTAAGGGGAGAATTTATTTCATGTGAAGAATATGTTATTTGATTAATATCAGATTATAGGAAATCTGTGAGAAAAAAACCAATGATACTAGAAAATTAGCACATTAAATTTATTCATCCAGCTATTTGTATACCACATGAACAAGCGGTCTTTGAAATCTTTCATTGTTCTGTCAAATAGAGAAATTATTCACAGGGAATATTTGTATTACTCCAAGAACAACAGCACCAGGATGAGCATATGCATGCCTCTGCGTGTGTGTGTGTGTGTGTGTGTGTGTGTGTGTGTGCATGTACATGGCTTGTGGATGCATCAGCAAACAAGCCATGAACTAATAATAAAACAACAAATTAGCAACAATTTAATTAAGCCCAATTTATGTCAAAGTATCTGAATGGGGATATGATTACATAATTATATGTAAAAATTTGAGGCAAAGGAGAAAGAGTTTTCTTTTTTCTGTGTTCAGTTCCCTGTGCTGCCAGTGTCCGGCAGCTGTTTCTCGAGCTGCCAAGCTGGGTCGTGACTTGGGCCAAATCTTTTCCACGGGAACGGTCGGTGTGAGCTGGCAGGCTGTCAAGCTCTGTGTGGTCCTGTAGCAGTAAATGAGCAAATCAGAGTTATAAGTTGCAAATGTGCCTCAAATTAACTTCTGCATAGTAGGGAATGAGCTTGGCAGAATTCGAAGTCCGGCTCGATGACAGCCTTCTCTCGTGGCAGCTGAATCCAAGCGATGAGGGGATATTAAGGCCTGGTGGGTCTTGCAGCTTCCACAGGGTATGAACTCAGTGTACTGTGCTTGAAATGTCACATTCCGGGAGCTCCTGGAATTACCAGGCTCAGTGTCATATCTCACTGTGGGCTCTATTCACATGATGCAAGTCCTTGCTTATCTGACCAGACCTAAAATAAGACACCCCGGTGCTTTATTTATGAGCTCCGGGCCACCCAGGCCCCTGATGTAAGTAACCTTGGGGTACCTGGCATTTGATCACTTCAGTTCCCATTAACTATCTGTTTCTAAATGGGGAAAAGCATTTATCCAGCACATTGTGTTATTCATGAAGACACAAAGCACCCTGTTGTACTGTCACTGGGGCTGATTTCCATGTAATGCGATCCAGCTGTTGAAAGCTGGGGACTGTTGGTTTCTCATGTTTTCTCCTCTTTTTCATTTTTGTTTTCACTTTCTTTTCCCCCTTCTTCCCTTCATTTCCTTTCCTTTCCCTCCTTTACCATTTTCCCCCCATTCTTTAAAAGAGCCTTGACTAATTCCAGACGCTGTTAAACATGTAACTATATATGAAGAAGTTACATGCTCTTCCCCTCTCAGCACGGAAGGTCACCAGCCGGTGGCAGGGAGCCCATCTGACATAATGGTGGAAGCATCCCGCGGAGTTTCTCAACGTTGCCACTATTAATATTTGGACCTAAAAGCCAATGGCTGTGCAGGCTTTCCTGTGACTTGAGGGGTATTTGAGAGATCCTCTGTTCACTAGACACCAGCAGCCCCTACCCATTTTGACAGCTGAAAAGGCCTGCAGACATCCCTGTGTCCTCTTGGGAGCAAGCACGGCCCTGGTGGACTTCGTGTAACAACTCACTGGGTCTTTGTGACTCAGCTTGTAGATATTGTGGCGTTTCGAGACAAAAAACCTGAGTTTGAATCCTGGCTCCTGTTGTTATTGGCTGTGTGGTGTTGGACAAGATATTCAGCTTATCTAGGCCTTAACTTTTTCACTATTAAATAGAGATAATACATAATTTATAAGATAATTGAAAACCAATGAAGTAATATGTGCAAAGAAAATGGTACATAATACAACCTCAGAAATTGATGATCTGATTATATGACCCGATTTATGAAATATTACGATTGTTAGCTTAGGCAGGCAGAGAAATAAAAGGCAGTGCTCTGGGTTCTCTTAGCACATGCTGCTTAATCCTGGCTTCCTCCTTTTTTGCCTTGTTATTTTCAACACTCAGCCATTCTCATATTCCAGGAACAGATAACTGTGGCCAAAGACATCCAGCTGTTAAAGGCTGGAATTTGCAGAAGGAAAGAAGAATGGTGACAGGCATAAGGGAGGAGTGGCTTGGAGGGACCATTCAGTGACCAGGCCCCAGGAAGAGGGACAGGCAATTCATTTAGTTTCCTGAATGTGAAAAGATAGAAAGAACAAAGAAACCCTCAATCTACCACTAATCCGAACCCTGTGTGCCACTCTACAAATGCCAGACCCACCTTGAGTATTCTCTTTAGGAGCCAGGGGAATAGTTTTCCTTATTCAGGCACAAGGGTGACAAATGTTAAATCTGTTTTCTTAGGAAACAGCTGAGAAAACAGTCAAAACGATTCCATGTGACTAGCACAATTTTCTGCCTGGCTCTTCAGAGCCCGAGTTCCTTTTGAGCTGTATCTGAATCTAAAAATAAGGGCCCAGCAGAGGAAGGAGTAGACAGACGGCTGGTTGCGACTATAATCTCTGACATCGCCTTCAGTCATCGCACCTACATTTCACAGAGCCTCTTGGCCGCTCCCTGCCAGCAATTAAGGAAACACTGGCAGAAAACCTGTTCTTCTCAGTGGTCTCGAAACCCATTGCAGTAACTCGTCTGTGCAGCTCTGCAGTCGGCGGTTAAGTCCAGCCTCTTTCTGGTCTTCTCTAGTCGCACCATGAGGGTAGGAAGGGACAAGAGAGATCAGCAAGTTCATTTCTTGAGTCGTTCCCAGACTATTCCTGACGTGCTTCATATTCCCTCTCCATGCACGATTCTGGAGATGGAGAGCTCCCTGTTACACGAGGCGGGATGCTTAAGTGGCAAACCCGAGACTCTAATTGTTAGAGACAGAGAAATCTGCCTCTCATCACTCTATCTGCATCTAGCATTACTTCAACCACTGTGCTGACAACACGCTGTGTGCCGGGACCCAAATATGAATAAAACATAGCTTCTGCCCTCAAAGCGTAGGTTGTGGTCATGATGCTGCCTTGAATGGATGTCAGTCATGCATTTATCCATTCAGCAAACATTTGCGAGCCATTCTGACGAGCCGGTGCCCTGCTAGTGGCTGGACATGCAACGGAACAAGAGCACCGGGCTACTCTCAAGGAGTCTTCAGGCCAATGGAAGAGGGAAAGGAATGTGGTCTTGGTGCAGATACAGGATTTCCTGTCTCTTCACTTCTCCAGCCATAGGCATTTCCAGAAACAGATTAATTATGGCATAAAACATATGATTTGGAGAATGGAGAGGGAAATGGTGACGGGCATGGGTAAGAAGTGTCTTGGTGGGACTGGGATTAGAAAGCCCCGGGAAAGGGCAAGACAAGCATGAACTCTGACCCAGTCAGGGCTGAGAGAGGGGATAGGGGGAGCTTCCCTTACCAGTTATCTCTGGGTGTGAAAGATGAGTGGACATTAACAAGGTGTGGAGTCTGAAGGGCTGAGGAGGGTCTAGCATCCCACTCAGGGGTGACACAGAAATCCCAGGACAGAAGCAAGCATGAGACACTGTGGGCTGAGTCCAGAGGGACAGCTAGCTCCCAGGGCACTCGGCCTCTGGGTGGGAGCTCCTGGGTTAGCACCGAGGCTGTTGAAAGGATGTAAAAGCAACTCAGGGGGTTAAACTGGCAGACTCGGTCATGGTCAGCTTGGAGCAGATCAGATCAGTGGGGTGGAGAGGCCACAGTGAGATAAATGCCATATGAACACTGAGAGTGGAACCACAGTGCTCAGGTGAGGTTATAGTATTCTTCACAGAGATGGGATATTTGTCTCCTCAGGATGTAAGACAGGTCTCTTCCAAGCTAGTCAGGGAGGGAACCATGGTTACAGCCCTAGATGGGCCTGGAGACTCACAGAATGTTTCAGAACACACCCAGTTATCTTTCATCAGCTGGAGCACAGGGCCAGGGATCGTGGTGAGCATCATGAGGGCACAAGGCACTGAGATGGTCATGGCCTGGTGGCCCAGAGCCCTGGAGAATGTGCAAGACTATTCAGTCACATCCTGAGGCCTTTGGAAGGAGCTCCAGAGTTGTGGAGGTGGAGCATGGACACTGAACAACCAGTGCCAGGTGGTACAGTGGTCAGGATAAGGGCAAAACAGATGCTTTGCTGGGCAGTGGTGTGGGCTGGAGATGCTAAGGAGAAGAGGCACCAGAAGTTAACTTGGGGTTCTCCCAGGCCTCAGACAGACACACTCTCTTAGTAGCTGGGCAAGTGCTCGCTCAGGGTAACTGATCTCAATAAAATGTGGCTTGGAAACAAACATTCTAGGGCAGTAAAATGATAAAATATATCAGACCACCTCCAGGAGGGACAATGAGTTTTTCCCATTTTATCTTCTCTTTAGAACTGTTCATGGGCCTGTTCATCTTCTTGGTCCACAATGGAGTATTAATTATACAGTACTGCATTCTCCTCCCCCAAAGCTCTGGATGTTTGGGGTTGCACAGATAAGACCTCTGGACTGAGGCCTGAAGTTTGGTCTCTTCTTCTAGATGTTCGCTATCCTGTTAACAAAAGCCAGGTGTCCTTCTGAACTGCTGTCTCATAAAACATGATGCTCAACAGGGCTGGAACTGCAGGTCCATTCCGAGGGGTAGCAGGACGAATAAACTTCAAGCAAAGGTTTTATAAAACAACCATATTAATTAGGGGCTCCAAAGGGATCGAGAATGTCTCCATTTGACCAAAAGGCTTATAAAATAGTATTTGAGCTTTTTAGGAATAATTTCTCAGGTGAATATTTGCTTTGAATGACTGGAGGTGAGGAGGTCAGGGCTGATCACGATGTTATGTCTAGAGAGTGAATTCCAGATGAATGAAATCCATCCTTTAACCTGACTGGTAGAAAAAAGAGCCAAAGTCCTTGAAGTCTGAGTTTATGCTTTCCCAAATAGCTTTTTTTGGGGGGGGGGTAGAGTTTACAGAAGTATACTTTAGGCCTTTTGATTAACCACTTGTGATCTTTTGTCAGTGAATGACCCACAAGGGTTTCAGACAATCATTTCAAAGTAGAATTATACATAAACTTCAGCGAAGCGCTGTTCCACTGTAAAGTCTGGGGCAGTGGAAAGATGAAGAAAAGCATACGCTGTGTGAATAAAGTCACAGGAGAAAACTGTTGTGGCCACTCTGGAACTGAGAGCAGCTTGGCCTTGTCTGTACCGTCCTATCACCGCTCAGCAGCAGAACTTCCCTTGTATCGCCAAGCGTCTGTGTCTTCGGATGCGACTGCCGCAGGCGTGCCCCGGTGACCCCAGGATCGGGTGAGGCTGCCCCTGTGGACTAGGGACGTGCCCCTGACCCCAGGCCCGGTGTCCCTCCCAGAAACCAGCTCTTCCCCTCCAGGTGGAATAGAGCTGCCATGAGCCAGCTGAGCGTGTGTGACTCGCTTCCCTCCTCTGCAAGAACCGCCTCTGTTTGAACTCCTGTCAAGGCAAAATTGCTTTATTTCCTAATTCTGATGATATTAGCAAATACATGTAATGGGGAATAAAATTAATCAGTTTGTGCTTGTGAAATTGCCTCCTGTTTACCTCAGCCTTGTAGCGATTTTTCCCCCTCCTACAGGGGTTATTTTAATTAACAGCGTGAATTTTTGGTAGTTTAATTTATTTTATGATTGTGTAAAAATACTCCTTTGTAAGGGTTTATATATAACTAGCCAGCTAATTAGCAGTAATATTTTAACAACAGCTGTAGAAGCAGGGAGTCCCATGAAACATGGCTTCTCCCTTCAGACCGCCAAGATATTTATTGGTGTCTTTTCTTATCAGCTCTGGCTGAAGGCAACAAAGGAGGGTAGTGTGTGCATCAGATAATTAAAAGAGAAGTGAGCCTTCAAGTCCTCCTCTCACCTGACACACACAACTTCCTGAGGACTTCAGGGTCTCCAGGCCCCTGATTTAGGACTCTATCTCCTTAGTGTCGGCTTCTCCCAAAGTTGATTACATATTCCCTATGGGCCTCCGTATAAGATATACCTTTCTGGAAAATTATGGGTCGTCTTTTAGGGACATTAATGTGAGCTAATAACAGTCACCAGCATTTGTACTACACTCTGCATTCATGCAAAGTATTTTTTTTTTTTTTTTTGCTTTTTGAGACAGGGTCTCACTTTGTAGTTCAGGCTGGCCCTGAGCTCACTATGGTGCCCAGGCAAGCCGCCGCGAACTCAGCAATCCTCCTGTCTCTGCCTCCCGAGTGCTGGGATGACAGGTGTGAGCCACCACGTCCAGCATTGTGGTATGCGGTGTTGATTGTTGGTGGGCGTGTCTCCACGCCCAGCATTATATGTGGTTACCGGGGATCGAAC
>PVIC010049024.1:0-13293 GCA_004025085.1 Thryonomys swinderianus
TTTTTTTTTTTTTTGCTTTTTGAGACAGGGTCTCTCTTTGTAGTTCAGGCTGGCTCTGAGCTCACTATGTAGCCCAGGCAAGCCTTGAACTCAGCAATCCTCCTGTCTCTGCCTCATAAGTGCTGGGATTACAGGCGTGAGCCACCACGTCCCGCATTGTGGTATGCGGGGGCGTTGATTGTTGGTGGGCGTGAGTCTCCACACCCAGCATTGTATGTGGTTGCCGAGGATTGAACTCAGGACTTGTGCTTGTGAGGTAAGTGCCGGAACCACTGAGCTAATCCTCCAGGCAAGCTGTATTTTATTTTTTGAGACAAGGTCTTGCTTTGCAGTTCAGGCTGGCCCTGAACTCACTATGTAGCCCAGGCAAGCCTTGAACTCAGCAATCCTCCTGCCTCTGCCTCCCAAATGCTGGGATTACAGGAGTGATCCACCACACTGACGAGCACTATTGTATGTGGTACTGATTGCTGGTGAGCATGAGTCACCACACCCAGTATTGTTGTATGTGGTTACCAGGGTGGAATTCAGGACCATGTGCTTGCCAGGCAGGTGCCAGAACCACTGAGCTAAATCTCTGGCCCCAGACAGCTGTATTTACTTACAACCAAGTTGTGTTACAACCAGCCTTGGGAAATGACCAAGTTCTTAAGTCAAGTGTCCACTATATATATTCCGTGGAATACAATGTATTAGTTTCATAGCACTGCTGTAACAAATGATGTGAAAATGTAGACATAAAACAACATAGATTTATTAGTTCAGTTTTGTGGATGAAAATTTCCATGGGTTAAATTTGAATAACTGGCAAGTCTGTGGTCTTTCCTGAATGGTCTAGGGAAGACTGTTTCTTTTTCTTTTCTTGCTTCTGAAAAGGGTTCATATTTCTGGTATGGAAGCCCTTTCTGATCTTCAGACTACTGAGATTGGAAGTCCATAGGTAATGTAAAATCTGTTCTCCATTTACCAATTAGATCAGTTAATTTTTCAACTTGACCAGAGTAAGAGACCCCTGGAGATATGACTGGATTGTAGAGACACTATACTCATCAGTGGATTGATCCTAAATTAGTAGCCAAATGTGCTAGAACAGCTGAAAAGCTGGATTGATAGCTTAATGTACTATTAGGAAGCAGAGACCCCATTGCAGGAGATAGGTCACTGGGCCAAGCTGAGGGTGTGTCCCCACTCACGGTCTGCTTCCCAACTGTCGGGAGGTCAGCAGCTTTGCTCTACTGAACCTTCCACCATGACATTTTGAAAAAGTGTCAGACACTTTCCCCTAGCCACGGGAAAGCTAACCAATGCATCAGCTGTGTGGTTATGGGCAAGTGAATGATCTTTTTGAATTGCCATTTCCTTAACTGTGAGATCTCAGACAACCCTATCAGCCGTTGTCACAGTACTGTAGAGAGGGGTACCTGAGCAGCAAAGTGAGAGTGAAGACAAATCCGATCTCCTTTGAGGCAGAGAAACACACAAAGTTACATTAGTGCTCGGTGGAAACTTCACTGAGCTCAAGTAAAGGAACCAAAATGTGAGCAAAAGAAGAAACCCAGTGCATTGTGGATGGAAAACAGTAGAGACACGGAAGCAGTGACTTGAGTCCTGGCAGAAGGGATTGTCTCTGAGAAATGCACCCTCTGCCTGCCAGACCTCTGGGGAGGCCGAGAAGACTGAAAGGCCCGAGTGTCTGTGGGAAGGAGAGTTCAAAGCCTGAATGTGCACACCAAGGACCACTGAAGTGTTAAACCCTATCTCGACCTCATTTTGCCATGTTAGGAGTCAGACGATGGCAGGAGAACAGTAGTTTGATACAAGAAATTGAACCAGAGAGATGTCTCAGAGAACAGTGATTCCCAGCATTTTCAGTTACAGGGCCTGCTTTTATGCAAGACAAGTTTTCCCTGGACTGGGGTAGCAGTGGTTTGGGGATGATTTAAGTGCATTGCACTCATTGAGCACTTTATTTTCATTTTATTACACTGTAGTATGTAATGAATTAATTATATAATTTGCCATAACGCAGAATCAGTGGGGGCTCTGAGGTTGTTTTCCCTAAACTAGACAATTCCCTTTGGGGGTGATGGGAGACAGCAACAGCACAGGTGCACAGCTTGTACCTGGACTAAAACATAGTCTTGTTTGGGTTGTTGTCAACACAGAAAAGACTGCTTCACAAAGAATGTTGGCAATGAAAGCAAACTTTTTAGAACTTTTGTAGCAATCTCAGGATATTTTGTCTTAGTTTTAAACTCAGAACATGGAGTTTTAAAGTTGTTTCAAACACACTTTTAAGGCCGTAGTCATTTAGGTTCTCAAGTTCAGCACACACAATTGATTTACTTGACTTATTCACAAGTGGGTTATGGATCCATTTCTTTTCTGTCTCTGTGTCTGTCTCTCTTTCTCTCTCTCTCATGTGTGTGTGGCTAGGATGTGTGGTTAGGAGCATTATGCATTTATTTATTTTGGTGGTACTGGGGATCAAACTCAGGACCTTGCACTCGGGAGGCAGGCACTGGAACCACTGAGCTAAATCCCTGGCCCAAGCATCTTATATTTAGATGTCCATACCTCCAAAGTCTAATGTCTTGAGGGGGTTCATGGGTGTATAATACTGGATCAGTCTACTGCTGGGTTTGCAACTAGGTGTGATGTTGAGAGGTGAAACCTGGCGGGAGCAGGTGGTTTGCTATGGACATAACCTGAAGGATATATATCTCTCATCCTCCCTTTATTCTGTGTGCTGCTTTCCACCAGCCAGGCCCCTCTGCCATGGAACTAGTTGACTACGAACTTGAAACCTCTACAAACTATGAGCCAAAATATACCTTTTGTACTTTAACCGGTGGATATTGCCTATTTTGTACCAGCAATGGAAAACTAACTAAGATAGAAAGGAATGCTCAAACTCTTTTGAAAGCTGAGACAGGCACCAAGCACCAGCTGAGAGAGTTAAGGCTCTGGTTTGATCTTTCAAACTCTCTGCTAATATTTGAAACATATCAAAAATTGCAATGTCCACTACAATTCCAGTTTGGCTTTGGATGCTCCCACTTTATTTCCCAACTTGAACACAGTTGTCATGCTCCCTTGAAGTGACAGATTGAGTTCGTTGAGAAAGTTGAATATATCACAAGAGTAGGAATATTTTATTTTTGTGTTTTGGTCTTTTGAGACAAGGTCCTCCTCTGTAGTTCAGGGTAGACTTCAACTCACTGTGTAGCCCCAGCTGGCTTTGCACCTGTAATGATTCCCCTACCTCGGTCTGCTGAGTTCTGGGACTCCAGGTATGTGCCACCTTCCTTTGCCGATTACGGAAGTTTTGTGACTCATTCTGTGTCACTGAAATGTGCTGCCAGTAGTGACTGATTTTCTAAAACAAATTATCTGAAATGGTTTTCATAACTCAAAACCCTGACTAGTGATCTACCGTTAGAAAACCATGTTACTTCCGTGAATAAGAGACGACATGTGTGCTCTGTGTCCATCTCCTCACAGAGCGGTCCAGAGATGTGAGTTAAGAGCATGTACTTTTATGTGGCTGACAGTTTTACTCACATCCTGCAAAGTGTTGCGTTCAGGTGACATTTTTTGACCATCTGGTATTTCTCTATGGAGTACAGTATGTAGACTGACATTCAAAATTGGCCTCTTTTATGTAAGCACTGAAGGCAGAAAGCCATTCCTCATGGCAGCCGTGCTGTCCAGGCATACATCAATACGACCTGCCTAAATTGTGGCTTAGTGTTCTCTGCCACTTCATCAGTTCACCTGCTTGTGATGCTAGCTGAAGCAGAAACATATGCCACCTTCTGAACTGCAGCCTCTCCTAAAAGTTCACGGCAAATATTTTTAGCAATCATCAGGATAAACGTTCCTTGATAATAAGCTTTTAAATCATAGCCACACAATTAGCCACCAAAAATGATGCTCTCACTGGAGGAGACACAGTTGATGAAATGGTAGCTTTTAATAACTGCTTTTGCTGTTTTGTGTTTGCATTTTTTTTTTCTTTTGAAAAACTCCAGCAGCTTGTCTTTTAATTCAGGGTGTTTGGTCCTCATATGGCAAAGCAGTTTTGAAGGTTTCATGGCTTTGTTGTATAGCTGGTTACCATATACTATGCTAAATGGGGTTGGAGAATGCTAATCACCAGTTGCAATGATCCCATAATTTAAGTAGGAGTCTAGGTATTTTCTTTTCTTTTTTTTTTTCTTTTTTTTTTTTTTTTGAGACAGGGTCTCTCTTTGTAGTTCAGGCTGGCCCTGAGTTCACTACATAGCCCGTTAGTCTCAAACTCAGCAATCCTCCTGCCTCTGTTTCCTGAAGGTTGGGATTACAGGCAAGAGCCACCACAGCCAGCTAAATGTAGCTTTCTTTGTGTTGACAACCTTAGAGTCCTTTGCTCTCTCATGATTGAGTCTATCCCCCTTTTCAAAGAAAGCTCTTTAAGATACTGATATAAGAATTTTCCTAGGGCCAGAGATTTAGCTCAGTGGTTCCACGCCTGCTTTGCAAGTGCAAGGTCCCTGGTTCCATCCCTGGTAATCACATACAACAATACTGGGTGTGGTGACTCACACCCACCAGCAATCAGTACCACACACAGTGCTGGGTGTGGTGGCTCATTCCTGTAAGCCTAGCATTTGGGAGGTTGAGGAAGGATTGCTGAGTTCAAGGTTTGCTTGAGCTGCATAGTGAGTTCAGGGCCAGCCTGAGCTACAAAGTGAGACCCTGTCTCAAAAAAAAAAAAAAAAGAATTTTCCTAATAAAATGCAAACAGGTCCTACTACTCTATAATTATATGAACCACCAACCTAATTTTTAGGGCTTTTGTCTTAAATATAAAGAAGGAAGGACCATCCACATTTGAAGACTTTAACATGAAGGACACAGAAAGAAATACACAAGAGGAAAAAATAAAACAGATAAAATAGACAATGTAGGAAGCAGGATAAAATGAAAAACATAATCACATTCTCAGAGGAAGAAGGAAGATATTGCTTGAGTTGTGAAAAACAGCATATTATAAAAATATAATGGAGAATGCAAAAGAGCTCTTATATTTTAAAAATGTTTTGGGGCTGGGGATTTAGCTCATTGGTTCTGGTGTCTGTTTTGTGAGTACAAGGTCCTGAATTCTATCCCTGGTACAAAAAAAAAATCAATATTGAAAATAGATTCCTAGAAGTGAAGATATAATGCCATAAATTATAAGTGAATAGGAGATAGTTATAATAGGCGAATTATTTGGAAATATGTAGGAAATGAGATAGTTGTAAGTGGGAGTTCCTCGGCTTCCAAACTGGCAATTAGAGCTGTGACAATAAGGTTCTACTATTACACTGTGGTTTTAAAAACATTTTAGCTCTATTTGTTTTTAAGAAATTTTTATTGTGGTAAAGTACATACAACTTAACCCACCAATGGTAACAGTGCATTCACAATGCTGTGCAAAATTAGTATTATCATGTTCCAGAATATTTTTATTACCATCAAAGGAAACCCTGTGCCTATTAATCACTTGTGATTCCCAGCCCCTCCCTACCCCTGGCTACTGCTAATGTGCTTCCTGTAACTATGAATTTTCTGACCCTAGATATTTCATATAAATGGAGTTCTAAAATATAGGGTTGTCTTAGTTATGTTTCTTGTTGCAGAGACACAATACCAGACACCCACAACTCTAAGGAGGAAAGGTTTATTTTTGGCTCACAATTTGTAGGTTTCAGTCCACAGCTGACTGGCTCCAAAGCAGGAGAGCCTGGCAGAGGGGCCTGGCAAAGGAGAAAAACCTCATAGCATGGCAGAATGAGAGGGAGAGCAGGAGGGAGAGAGAGAAAGTGTGAGGAAGAGATAGACCCAGGTTATAACCCCAGTGACCCACCTCTTCCAGCCAGATGCCACATCCTAACAGCAAACCAGCTGTAAGCCGCCAAAAGTCAAGCCCCACCTATGAACATATAAGGCTTTGGTGACATCTTAGGGTATACACTGTAAAATTCTGCCCTGGACCCTAAAAGACATGTGCATCCATGTTACTTATCTCTAGGAGTAGCCTAAGTCCTAATAGCTTCAACAAGTCCAGAGTCCTCTGAGATTTAAGGCAAATTTTAGCTGTGAGCCTCTGTAAAAATGAAAAGAAAGTTAAACATTGCGAACATACAAAGATACAAGGTAAACATTCCCATTCCAAATGGGAGAAATAGGTGGCTAGAAAGGAACAGGACCAATGCAAGACTAAAACCCAGCAAGACAGTCACTGAATCCCAGTTTCATGTTCAGCGCCCAGGGCGATCTGTGGGAAGATGTGAACTCCAAAGGGCTTGGGCATCCCTGCCCCTACAGAGCTGCTGCTGGTGGTCCCCATGCCCTGTCTTTTGCCTGGATTTGCTCACTCTTTGTGGCTTTCCTCAAAGGAGCCACGTTACACATTTGACCAACATCCTGAGGTCTCCACTGAGCTTTTGGCTTCTCTCTCACATCTTGGATTGTCCTTTCAGGGCACATTGTTTGGCCTCCCAGGGCTTCTACTGAAATCTCAGTGGAAGCCTCCCTGACCCCACAACACTGGCATTTTGCATGTGAGTAAAAGCAGCACCACGTGGATGAGGCCATGATTTGCCACCAGCTGAGACACTAGCAAGGTTTCCTTCTATCATGGTAGTAGCGGTCTCTGAATGTCTGGAGGGCTGAGCACCACGAACCCAAAACCAGTAACAAATTTCCTAGGCAGCTTTTGTAAGATCCAACTTGACATAAGGACATGCATCTTGTTAAAAGCCTCCACTTGTGTCCTGTAACCTCCCTGTGAACCAGGAACTTGTCTCCTTGGGAACTGTCCACCCAAAGGATGCACACAGCTGCAGATTGTACTTTTTTAAAACTTACTATTCTATAGTAACCAGTGATCTAATCGTTGCTATTGGCTTCTGTAATGACTCGCTTCTGCACTTTAACAATAGAATGACCTAATCACTTTTGCATAGAAACCTCTTGGTAACAGGTGGGGGAGTGGCAAATTTTGTCTTTAAATACTGTGTGTTAGTCCAAGTGGGTACATTCTTCCAGATGGAAGGATGGTCCTCAGCTGAATAATAAAGCTCTTGGTTGGACTTTAAGGTCATGTCGTGTCCTGAGAGATTATCTCCGTGAGACTTGGTCACTCTAGAACTGGTGTGCTCTTTTCAAAGCAAAGACTTCCATTTTTGCAAATTTGGGCCTTATAAGACCCAGTTCAAGTGGTATTTTTGATACCCCCAGGCCACCTTTTTCATTGTCCTTTTCCAAAGTACTTAGCTTCTTTTTAGTGCTAATCTTTTCAGCAACCAAGCTCTTTTCTGCTTCATCTCCACCAAACTGTACCAAAGTTCCTTTTCTGGTCAAACTCAAAAGTTTTGAAATCATTCAGATAGGATGTTTGCTCTTGATTCTCACTGTGGAGCTGCTTAAAAGCTCCCAACAGTATCTATGCCACAGCCTCAACATTAGACTGCTTAAAATTTCTTCCACCAGATTAATTAGCTCACCACCCTAATCTCAGCCTCCCACAACATCTCAGGACATGAATAAAACACAGAGAAATTTTCTGCCAGAGCATAACACACACAGCCTGGAATCCAAATGCTAATGGAGTCCTTCTATCCAATGGAAACATCCCAAGCCTGGTCTTTACTGGCTGCATTTCTATCGGCATTCTGGTCTTCTGAGCTCCACCTAGAACCTCCCATCAAACTAGCCTCATAGCATTCTAGGACTGTTTCTTTGGCCAATATCACCAAACTCTTCTTGCAATCTAATTTCAGAGATTTCTGGAATACATACATGATCAGGCAGCATCACGGCAATGATCTCACTTCTCTGGTGCCCAAATCTGTCTTAATTACTTTCTTGCTGCTGGGATAAAACACAGGAAATTCATAAGTTAAGGAGGGAGAGGTTTATTTGGGTACCCAGATTTTAGAGCTTTCAGTCCCTAGTCAACTGGCTCTGTTATACAGAGATGAGCTAGGTAGAAATAGTATAGACAATTGGATACAGGTAGGTTCTCTAGAAAGCCAGAACAAAGGTAAAATACACCACAGCAGCACCAGAGACACATCGGCTAGAAACTAGTCCTCAAGATAAAGACAAGATAACCAGACCTATATATTTCCTCAAAGAACAAACACAGGGCCTAATGAAGTCTAGAGAGACGTCAACCACCCCAGGGAATGACCAGAGACCTCTGGACCCACCACTTCCTAGGAGAATCTTTGGTCTTTTCATCCATGCTTGTTATGTGACTTATTTACCAATCAGACCATAGTTACCTAATCAACTATACTTGTAACCTTGTTGGATATTCATCGCTGTGACCCACATTGTACTCATGTGGGTTTCACCCAATAAAACTCCTCTGTAAAGTGGGGATCCCCCAACTACACATGCCAGTCTCCCTTACCCCTGAAGAGCTCTCCTATCAATAAATATCTTCATATTTATAACCTCCACTGTTCTTAGGACTCATTCTTCAATTTCTAAAGGACAAGAACTAAGTGTACCTTATAGTTCACAGGTTGGGAGATATAATATTTCATATTCCACCTCCAGTATTATTTCCCATAATAGCTCCAAGGCAGAGGCAGCATGAGAGAATGCCAGGACAGAGGAGAAAAGCTCCCAGCATGGCAATAGGTAACAAAGAGCAGTCAAAGTGGGAGCGAGGAAGAAATACAACCAGGGCACGTCCCTTGGGGCCTGCCTGTTCCAAACAGGTCCCACATCATTATGCAAGTCAGCAGTAAACTCTGAAGGTCCAATCACCTTTCAAAAGTCCAACCTATGAACATGTGGCACTTTGGGATACATTCTAGATGTAAACTTAACTAGATATAAATATTTTGTAACTAGCTTCTTTCACTTTTACAATAATGTCTTTAAGGTTCACCCACCTTCTTGAGTGCAATGATTCTTCATTCATTTTTATGACTAAATAACATTCCACCACAATGAATAGTCTGTTGTTCATTTGTTCATCTGTTAACAGACATGTGTGTTGTTATTTGACTATTATGAGTAGCTCTGCTATGAACATATGCGCTCAGGTTTTAAACATTGGTTTAGTTCTTTTGTCTGAACCCAGAAACTTTGTGTTCCCTAGGACTTCCCAGGTAATGACAAAATACCAGATGATTAGGAGTGTGGGAGATGCTTCTAGGTATTTTTGGAAGACTTATGATGTTTCTCAGTTTATAAAGTGACCTTAAATCTGTTCACTTCATTAGCCAGTAAAGCAATCAAAGGAGAGTAGGTCTCATAAAAGGCCCCCAAAATAATTTCTATATTTAAATACCATAGGAGGAATATCTCACATGCTTATAAGTTCATTTTCTCTCCCCTATTTCTGCTAGAATATGTAATAAGGACTTGGAACATGGGCCCCTTTCAAAAAAATCTTAAAGAAAATCACACTCCTTCTCTCCCCCAGCAACTGTATAGATATCTGATAATATTTCTTTTAGGAAAATATTGCCTTAGGATACACAAATGCTGAAGACATGACACAATCACACTTTTTGTTGAGAACTTTATCCTTTAATTTTGTCAAATAGATGAGGCAGACAATGCTCAAAATTGCAGCTGAAAGGTTGAAGACTAATGAAGATTTGGTACTGGAGGGAAGGAGGAGCTTGGACAGTGTACTGAGGATCGCCAAAGGGACAGTGTCAATACAAGCATTCATGAGGGCTGACTGGAAATCTGTAGCATATAACAAGTGGGCACAGGCCTTTGTGGGTCTGTGAGATTGAACAGCTCTGAGGCAGAGGGATCAGGTCTTGTGAGAAGCAAAGAAGCTTAAAAAGATAAAAACGATGCTGTTTAAAGCAAGAACTTAAAAAGATTTCTGCTAAATGACTTCTCGATTACGTTACAAAACAGGAGCAGTTCTGCACATTTCTATTCCCATGCTATGTTAGAAATTAAATCATGATTCTTTTATTTTTTACCCTCTGATAAACTGTCAATTATTTTGGGTTCTTTTTGGTAAAAAGAGCAAGTCCTGCAATGCAATTAATTCCCTTCTGATTCAATTTTGGTTCTCCAGCAACACAAGCTTGTTCACTTTGTCCTCCAATAACCTGACCAGTACTCTATTTTTACCTCTTCATCCTGAAAGGACTTTGAATTTTAATTTGAATTTTCTTCATCTTGTACGTATTCTGAGTGAGCTTCAGAGAAAATCTGCATTTAGCTCAGTAGGCACAGTGTGATTCTTGCAAAATTTGTAACTCCCTTGAGCTCTGGTTGAAACTGGCATCCAGCATGCATCAGATTGTCCCTCGGGGTATGACACTCTGGACGTGACTAGAAGGCCAAGTGAAAAATATTTAGCAGTCTCACATGACAAGGCCACTTGGACAAAAGAACTTTGCACATGTGACTTCACACAATGGGGGATCATGAACTTTTCCTCACCCTGTAAGTGGCATGGTGCCAGAGTAAACTTAGAAGCTACTCACTGGCATCATTCTGAAAATCTTTTTGTGCTGATATCTGGCATTTTAAAAATGGAATTCTTTATTGTTACATTTTATAGACAGCTCAAAATCACACTGAACATTGAGGAATTTGTACCAGTATATGATACAAGTTAATTTTCATTTTTACCCTTCTCCCTATATCTGGCATTTTATACTAAAATATAAACTAGCATTGAGGACACTTATTTTTAATAGATTAAAACTAGATAACCCCCTAAAATCTTATTTAAGACTACTATCCACTGAGAGGCCAGAAATCTCATTCATTACAAATTTTTTTTGTGTGTTCATACAATACATTTTTACATATGAAAATTTGTATAAAAGAAAAGCACATTCTGGAGCAATAAAAATAAGAAAACACCACAAGAATAGATTGAAATTCATTGTTAATTTAAGTCAATGTTGTTCTTCCAGAGAACATCACTTAAGTGATTGTACTTCCATAGAACAAGATTTTTTCATTTACAAGTTTTTAACATTAATGAAATAAGGTACTAAAATATTTCTGAAGCTCTCACTGTGTGCTCTGCACCATGTTGTGAGTTGTGGAGATTGTAGGACAGTACTGAATATAGAATCAACATAGATTCTATCTTTTCAAGGAGGGGACAGTTTTGTAGAAAGAGGCAGAATGACAATTGAGGGAAAAGAGGGATTTTGCATCATCAGACATTTTATATGTTTTATCTCCTTACAATTTTCATGTAAAGAAGATATTATCCTTTTGCATATGATTCAGGAAGGTGAAGTTACTGCTTGTGTTGATGAAACTAGTAAGTTTCCAAAGCAAGATTCACACTGGCATGCTCTTAACTTTATAGAACCAAGTGTTTTCTACTGTGTCCAACCATCTCCTATTTCCATTGCACCAACCTCTTTATTTTATTTGTTTTTTAAGTTTTTTTTTGAGACAGGGTCTCACTTCATAGTTAAGACTGACCCTGAGCTCAGTATGTACCCTGGGCAAGCCTCGAACTCAGCAGTCCTCCTGCCTCTGCCTCCCGAGTGCAGGGATTACAGGTGTGAGACACCACACCTGGCATCCCTCTTTATTTTTTTAAATAAACCACTCAATTGCTCTACTTACTAGTTGCTAGTATATAAAATGAAGAGATTTGCTTCCTGGAGTATGCATTTGCCATATCTTTAGGCTTACTCACAAAGCACAAAGCAACTGATGTCAGACAGGGTGTTTAGGCAGTGTCACTAGTGTTCATACTCCGGCTCAGGGTGACTGGAGTGTCCCGGCTTCACTTAGGGCCCAGTGTTCAGAGCAGCTGATCTCTGCAGAAAAGTAGGACTTGTATAGACACAGTGGAAGTGCATGGAGGGTCCTCCAGGCTGAGGAAGTAGCCAGCACAGAACCATGAAGCCAAACCTAGGAGAGCTATGGGGCTGTTTGCCAGATCACTGCAAGTGCAGAGTGGTGGAACGAAAGGGCCTGGCATGCAGTGTGAGGAAGAGGTTTGTTGGCTCAAGGTGAAGGGGGATCTTGGATAGTAAATGTCTGTGCTCATCTGAATTACTTCTCATCATTAGGACCAAATATCTGAGATTCACGAGTTAAAGGAAGAGAGGTTTATTTGGCTCATGGTTTGAAACCATAGTCAACTGGCTCCAAGGCAGAAGTACTGTGGTGGGAGGGCAGATGGAGGAAAAAAGTTCAACCCGTGTAGGTTGGGAAGACAGAGCAAAGTTAGGACCCAGAGGCAAAAATGTACCCTTCCAGGTCACACCTCCAGAGACCCAGCCAAGCCCCATCTCCTAACAGTACATTTACCTACTGAAGTAATCAGTGAATAGATTTACCTACGAAAGTGTAGTGCCACCTATCCCAGTCACCTCTCTAACACATAAGACTTTTGGGGGACACTTCAGATCTAAACCATAATAGTGCTCAATTTGAAAGGCTCAGAGAATCTTCTCAAAACTCTTACCAAATAACTAAGCTACTATTTACTGATTCAGATCTCGAATCTGATAAATCAGCCAGCTGAGGTGCTCAAATCCTGTAGTAGGAAAGATAACACTCGGATTAAAAATGTGAGTGATTTGATAGTACCTGTAAGTGATACTCACTTGGTAAACAAATGAATAATATACTTCAGAGGCATGAAGATGCAGTATTATCTGATTCTCACAGGCAAACTGTCTTAGACACATAAGGGAGGTATCCAGCTAAAGGTGCCATTTGTAGTGGCGAATGTCTTTCCTCTATGTGAAGAGGCTGAGGACAGCTGTGCCCCGGTCAGTTTAGCTGAAGGACCTGCAAGTGGGAAGAACTGCTCGGCAGCAAAATGTGTCCCTGTACCTGCCAAGTAACAAGCCCCATATGCTACCCAGCCAGGGAGGGTGGAGGAGAAATAAGTATGGTACCCTTTGCAACAGAATGCCGAGGTGTGAAAGGTGCAAATCCTCAAAGGCCAAAGCCAATTATTCATGTTGATGGGCTGTCATGTAAGTGAATGGTCATCCACAACATTCCTATATGTTGTTTTAACACTGATGTCCCTCAGGGTTTAACCATTAGATGATGTGATGATGCACTAACAAAGTTCAGTTCTTGGGCCGGAGGGTTAGCTCAGTGGTTCCGGCGCCTGCCTCGCAAGCACAAGGTCCTGAGTTCGATCCCCGGTAACCACATATAATGCTGGGCGTGGAGACATGCCCACCAACAATCAACACCGCATACCACAATGCCGGACGTGGTGGCTCACGCCTGTCATCCCAGCACTCGGGAGGCTGAGACAGGAGGATTGCT
>PVIC010049025.1:0-13306 GCA_004025085.1 Thryonomys swinderianus
TTTCTTTCTTTCTTTTTTGCAGTACTGGGGATTGAACTCTGGCCCTTATGAATCCAATGTTGGTGCGGTACCACTTGAACTAAATCCCCAGCCCTTGATTTCTTTTTTAGAGATGATGTCTTACTGTTTCCAGGCTGGTCTTAAACTCCTGAACTCAAGTGATGTCCCCACAAAAGCCTCACAACTAGCAGGGGCTACATGCTGAACTAATTAGAAAGATATACATCCACATTTCTCTGATACTGCTAGTTAAAATGGCACAGCTTCATTCTTCTGCTAACTCTGAGGCCAGGATGTACTTGCTGACTCTCTTCTAGTGAACAGCATGTAGCAGAAGTGACAGAATGTTTCTTGCAAGTTTAGTTATAAAGATGGGAAGTTTAGATCCTGGATGCCCACCCTCCCGATCTTTCACTGTGAAAGGGCATCAGTACTGGGAGGACTCAGCAACCTTCAAAGGGTAACATACTCAGGCCCTATGACTTGCCAGTATCTGTTCTGAAATGGACCGTATTGAACCTTAAGATAACTGTCACTCCAGCCCAACGCCTGGGTGAAAAGTTGTGAGTGACTGGAACTCTGAATCTCCCATCTAAACTGCCTGGATTCCTGAGTCTGAAAATTGTGATAGTTATTTTTTGTTTGTTTGTTTTTGCTGCTAAATTTTCTTCTTAGTGAAAGAAAACTAACAAACTTGTATGTCCTTACATTTTAGTGGATTATAATCCTTTAGGAACAAGGTCGTCTATGATTGACATTTTAATTTTAGTCAAGATTATACATTCCTGAAGCCCCCCACTCAGTAAAATCTAAAGCTTTAGCCTAAGTATTTTATTTTTACTCATTTCAATACAGAAAGGAAACTGAGGCAATTCCAGGGGTCTACCAACCTGATTGTCTTGGCAATGATGCTGGTTTTTGGAGAGTGAAGAGTACAAAAGTTATGAGATCGGGGTGGCTTCCACCAGACTACAAAGGGAGGCGTGGAAAGCCGAGGAAGGAGGCCCTGAGAGGACACTGCTTGTCTATGGAAGCAGAAGGCGCAAGCGCAGACGTGAGGGGAGGGAGGGGAGGGAAGGAAGGGGCGGGCCTGCCCATGCCCTGCGGAGCCCACTTCTCTCCACAGGCCAGGAGGTTGAATACAGAGCTATGGGGAGCAATGTTTGCCCTGTTGAACTTTGGTCTTGTTTTGGTCCAAATTCTTTCCATTCTTCCATTCCTCTCTTTTGAAATGAAAATGATTACCTCCTGCATTTTACCTTGAAATTAGATAATTTGTTTTTGAATTTTAATGCATCGCAGCTAAAAGTTTGCCTTGAGTTTTGAAGGGAAATTTGATTTAGACTTAGAAAAAAATAATGTTAGCAACGTTGAGACTTTGGGAAAGAGCTTGGCCCATTTCTGGTTTTATGGAGATTTTTGTATTACATTAGGTGCAATTATGAACTTGCTGTTGTCATTATGGGGACAGAGGGCCTCTGCTCTCCTCCTTTACCTCCCTCCTGCCGTGAACAAAGCAGCCTTGCTTCACAAGGCCTCAGTGCCAACGGCCCCAGAACCAGATCTCCTGAGAACATGACTAAAATTAGACTTTGACGTGTCAGTGGTCAGTATTGTGGCCAGCGTTTGGAGAGATAATACAGAGACAAAATGTTTGAAAATAAAGGCATTTATAAGTATGATGATTTCTAATAATAAATTCTTTAAAAAGTATAAATAGTAATTTAACAAAATTTTGAAATTGAAGAAATGAAGGTAGAAGACAAATTTATATAGCATATTCAGAAATGAGGACCTAAAAATCCAATCATGGAAGTAAAATGTTTCTACAAAATACAGAGCTTCTCAGACAAAAAATAGCCAAAGCAAAGTTCCTGAGGCAGTGCATTCCTCAGCTGGTTGACATGATACAATATTAGTGGGTAGATCAGTGCCTACCCTTAACAGAAGTATTTTGTAGTAAAAATAAAGAGTTTGGAGCTCACTGAAAAGGTGTTAAGCAGGAAAAGAATATAACTTGATGTAAGGTATTAGATTTTAAGTGTTTTAGTTTAATTTCCTAGAAGCAGAATTTGAGACAGAAAGGCACCTCAGGGTAGTAGGGATACAGGAAGCAAGTGTGTGATCTCAGGGGCCAATAGCTTGTTTCTGTTCCCACTAGTGTCTCTGGAGTGCATATTGTACCCCAGTGTAGGTTGTTGGGCATTTTACCCTGTCCATCTGTCAGTGGCCATATTCTGCCCTTGGGCTCTGAGGGACTCTATTGTCTAAAGGAGGCAGCTCCTTCCATTGAAAGTCACAGGAGCCCAGGGATGGTAACCAAGTGGAAAAGGAGTTCGGATGGGTTATTCATGGCATCATTAGTAATCCCGTTACTGTGGCGGTAGAGTTGTTTAGGAGGGAAGGCAGGAAAAGTTAGTAGACTTTTGTGATATTGTAGTGAGGAAAAGAGGGCTTGACTTGAATTGGACTTAGAAATGTGGAGTTAAAGGAATACAAATGAATACAGGATGAAATTGGCAGGGGACTAATAACACTGGCTATATGAACTGAGGGAAAGTGGAAAATTAGCTACTTGACTTCTTCTTGTTACTTTATTTGTATGAATAGATAGTTCTTCCAAAGAAAAGGTGGGGAGAATTAAGGATGAGTTGTATCATCTGTTTTTCCATAAGCAATAAATATTGTAGTTTTCCTAGAGAGACATGCTTTATTTTTCTAGATCACTTAAGGGAAGAAAGTGATTTTATGGACTTTATGGCAAAGTAGCACAATTGCAGAAGGAAGTTAGAGGTCAGCAGAAAATAATTAAAAGCATAATATAGTAGGAATCATGCATGAGGGAAGGAGGAAAAAACAAAGCATGTAAGATATAAAGGGGAAAAAAAACAAGAAAAAAATCAAGTGTAATCTATGTGTGAGGAGACCAAAGAAGAGAGAAAAGAGACAATGGACAGATACAGATACACAGTAGTTCCTGAAGTGTGGCTTGTGCATTCTTTAGGGACCCTCAGAGGATTTCTGCAATTTCACTTTGTATTGATGTGAGCTGACATTTTCTTCACATAATTCACCCTAAAAACATGTTACAACAGACTGAACATGCAGTAGGCATGTGATTCCAACTATCTTCGATTATTGTGAATAGAAAATATTCAAAGGGAAATGTGGTGGAGGAGTGAGAAATGAGGGGTAAAAAAAATGTGATGGTAATAAAAAAAGGAAACAAAGCTTATGTACTGGGGGTGGGGGGTTGTGGGGTAGGTGAGGGAATGGGAAAAAATGAGAATTAAGTTGTGTCATATACTGGTACAAATTCCCAATATTGAGTGTGATTGTGATGTGTATATACAGTGTACCAATAAAGATAAAAATAAACTAAAAATATAGTCATTATAGGTATTTGCACGAATTAAAAATAATTCTACTTGTTAATTTATAAGTCATATTTTCTTATATTTATTTTAACATGTAGTGGGTTTATGTGTCTTCACAAAAATATTTTAAAATCCCCCCAATTGTATTTTCTAATAACGACAACAGCAAAAGATATAACCCAAAGAAACTGAAATTCCTTGAATCTTCACTACATTTTTTGAAGGTATTTTCATGCTTTCAAAATTTGAGAGCTGTTCCCGTAGAGCTCATGAAGGTTTCATATTAAATATTAATCAATAACTCTCCTGACAAGCTGCAACTCATATGAAGAAATGAATACATTCTTACTTTGTTATTTAGTAAAAATAATTCAGAGATTCCACTCTGAAAAGAACAACCAAATTTTGCAGTTTAAAGAAGGTAAAATATAAAAGGTTTAAGTTTATTTATTGTTATATTAATTCAAAAATTTACTTAGTGAAGAAGGTTTCATCAGGATGAGCCCAATATGAGTGATATGTCTTTACATTTTATTTTCTTTGTCTATTTATTTTACCCCAAAGTATGCTAATTGAAAATTGTAGCTAGGAATGCAAGAGTAAAAATTATACAATTTATTCATGATCTAAGGAGTTCTTGAAACCAATGTCATCATTAGTGGTAAAATATAGAAGTCATTCAAGCCATCTTAAGACAAGATTTCAATACAAGAACATAGAAGTTCTAAAACTGAGTTAGAACATGATTACGAACAGGTATGTTCTAGGGACTAGCAACATAGATATTCATGTCTGACCTTTACTTCTCTTGAATGTCATTTCCCTTCAACAGTGTAACATTACATCCTGTATCATCTGGGTTAAATTCTAACAGACACTTTGCTCTCACCATTAGAACCTTTAGACAAGGCATCATGGGCAATTCCCAGCAGCACTGTGCCCACCACTGCCCATCTTCAGCTGCACCCTTCGAAACTCCTTTCATCCGAAGGCAGAGAAGTTGGCAGTGCAGGACATTGAGGATACCACAGCATGGTATTCACATTGACATCCATTAAATCATTTCTTGAAAGAAACTTGAAGTTTTTAAATCACAGGACTATGCATTTTCTTGAAGACTTTATGTTTGAAAGTCATTTCGAAAATATTCTTTGGGACCTAAGCCAATTTTTTTTTCCCTACCTGATGCTGTTTCAACGTTGACTTCCATCCTTTTATCCAGAAGTAGAAATAGAGAAATCTAGGATTTTCTCCTAAATATTATAAAGGTATTCTTTTCTTTGGATTAAAGTACCCCATATTTACTTCATCAAAAGAGAAGGACAAGATATTAATGCCCAGGTCGGTCTAGAATTCCTGAGCTCAGGCAATCCTCCTACCTTAGTGTCTGGAGTAGCTGAGACTGTAAATACTACAGAAATTCTCAGCTATAAAGGACAATGTTTTGGCAGAAGAATCTGAAAGAAGCCTTACAGGTGGGATGCTGTTCATAGAAATGTCATTTTATACACACACATATAAACACATATTATTGTTTAAAATGCTTTAAAAGTGCTATTTGGCTAAAAGCACATTCCATGAATCTGAAGAAAATTTGCCATACATCAACATGACAGAAAAACTTGGCACCAAATTATTTGAATGTAATCAGAAATACTAATCATGAAGTTTTATACCAGGAAGATGCCCAGAACTTCCAAAATGTCTTTAGTTCAGAATCATAAAAGCCAGCATCTTCCTGTTCTGCTGTACTAATGGGAAGGTGGGATCCTGTCTGGTGTAAGTGCACAATCAATTTCTACTGAGACCCATGATATGACTTGTTTCACTTTAAATTCTGGGTTTTTAAGGCCAGAGATTAGCTCAGTGGTTCCAGCACCTGCCTAGCAAGCGCAAGGTCCCTGGTTTGATATCCCAGTAATCACGTACAACAATACTGGGCATGGTGACTCAGGGTCACCAGCAATCAGTACCACACCCCACAGTGCTGGTCATGGTGGCTCACCCCTATAATCCCAGCACTCAGGAGGCAGAGGCAGGAGGATTGCTATGAATTCCGAGGGTTGCCTGGACTATCTAGTGAGCTCAGAGCCAGCCTGAACTACAAAGTGAGACGCTGTCTCAAAAAAAAAAAAAAAAAAAAAAAAAAAAAAAAAAAAAAAAAAAAAAAAAAAAAAAAAAAAAAAAACCTGTTTATTCAGAGGATTCTTGGGCTGGGATTTTAACTCAAGTTACACTGCACCTACTTTGGAAGCACAAGGGTCCAAATTCAATCCCTGGTACCACCAAAAGAGAGAGAGAGAGAGAGAGAGAGAGAGAGAGAGAGAGAGAGAGAGAGAGAGAGAGAGAGAGGGAGAGAGATCTTCAATTATCAGAGCATTCTTTCTGTGTATAATTTTAAATTGGGAGAACTAATGTTTTTGCATGGTCGATTATTTATAAATGACAGATGTTTTTACTGAATTTTAAAAATATTGTGATATTTTAATATGCTAAAATGTTTTTAATTAGTTTAGCTTTGATAGAAATTCATTAATATGGTAAATAAGGAAAAATTTAAATTCTATTTCAAAAAATTATTCTTAGTATATAGTAGGCACAGAAATACCCCTAACACTTTTTAGAGAAAATTTTTTAATAAAAATAGTTTAACTTTTAAAGATTAATTTATAGTAAATAATGTATTATTATAATAAAATAAGAAAATCTATAGTTAATTTCTTGTATTTATCATCTTTGCTCTACTAGGATGCATAGCTCATTTCTTTTTCTTTATTCAATTTCAGGTCTCATTACACTTAAATCATCCTAAATTCTCAGTTAGTGAAAAATTCCACTGCATAGATTTTATGGGATTACAGTGGTATTGATTCATTTTGATTTTGAAATTAAATTATAAACTGTTTTGTTACATGATTGAGAAAGCTTACAAAATTTAGATAGTGATTATTTCTGAAATATGCATTTAGTAGTAATCACAATCATTTCCACAACACTGAAAGAGCAGGAACGATACTTCCCTATCTTCACACACACACACACACACACACACACACACACACACACCGAAATGAAGGAATGTAGAGAAAGTGGTTCCAATAAGCTAAACATGCTTAAAATAAACACATCACACACCACACATCAGACTGCTTCACAGTAAAACAAATTGAATTTCTTGTTACCTGGAGGAATTTAATGAGAAAATAATTAGAGAGAGACTCTGAAATGGATTTAAAGTTACTGTGCATAGAAAAAAAATTGTTTTGAACTTCTCTTTTTCTTCTGCAAATCAGGCTTAATACTGTCTACTTCACAAGGGTATGAAAATTATAGTCTAGAGCCCTTACTTACCCACATATAATTTTTCTTCATGCTTTGAAAAAGCCCTGGGATATATAATGAGAAGCCAGATGAATAACGGTGTCCGTTTGACACGTTGCACAAATGTGAAGGGAACTGAACTAATGATGGTGGCTTTTGGCTGCAGCACCTTAACTGATCATAGAAGCAAGTGTTTTCTTTCCCCTTAATGGCTGAAGTTGGCTCCCGGACAAAGAGGGGATCCCACGTGCCTCACATCTGGATACACAACTACATTTGTTCTCTATTTCTTTGCAAAGATTTTCTGTCCACATAGTTACTTAAAACATAACCCGCTTCTTTCCCCCACCCCAGTCCACCTAGCATAGGGACCCACTGCAACTTAGCTGAGAACTCGCTGTGTGCTTCCTGAGGTGGAGACCAAGGCACTGGCTGGGGCTACGCACTTCTCTGGAACTCAGAATCTTCTCAGACTGTTTGGTTGTTGTCAGGATTAATTTCCCGGGATCCGTAGGACTCAAGCCCTTGACCCCTGCTAGTCATCAACTGCTCCCTGGCACATGTGATGCTGCGTAACGTGGCACTTTGATTTTTCATTCTAACTGGAGCAAGTCTATTGCAGTTTCTCATCATTTTTTTTTTTTCAAGAACATTTTCTTAACAGGCTCACCTGGTTTGGTCTGATCCACCGAGGATAAACTTTCTTTTCACTCACACAAAATTTAAAACTGGGGAATTATCATATCTTTGCCAAATCATTTGGTCACAGGTCAACTCACCACAGTCATGGGTTTTGCCCACAGTTTAAATGAAGAGATTGCAAATTGGGGTTGATTTACCTTTCATCCCAGTAATCATTGTGTTTGTCCTCTGGTTACCATTTTACTTCCTTCCCTCATGCATCATCATGTGGATTGGGAATAGGATTCTCAAGTTGCCGTGAGCGGTGCTTAGAATGAGAAAGTGTCTTAAACATATCTTCCACCTACAATGATTAATTCATATTCCTGTTCTATTACAATTCTATATAGGCACACACATATAATTTTTAAAAACTAGTGTTACTATATGCAGTACACTCTATCCTGCTTTATTCTCTTTTTTAAATCTTTAGCTCTATCCTAATTAGTCTACTTCATTCCCTTTAAAAGTTAGACAAATGTAGGTTAACTGCAACAAATTGGTGTCTCAAACTCATTAATGTGTTACTGTAGGAAACTTAGAAACACTGGAGTAATCATTTGGAGTCTATTTTCTGTCCAGGACTTGTGTTAATAAGAAGGCAGGGTGTGATTGTGAACTGTATATAAAATGTACCAATAAAGAATTCAATAAAAAAGAAGGCAGAGTATATTATCCTTTGAAACAAAGGTAAACTAAAAATTGAGGGAGAGTGAGTCCTCCATCGCAATAATTAGTGGCGAAGTTGATACCTATTAAAGCAGAGAAGTCAGCCCGATCTAGATTAAATGAGAATGCATATAAAATGCAAATATACAGGGAAAACATAGTACAAACTAATATTTTGTTAGCTCACCATGCTGTCCTGCACTTTTAACAAACCATGCCATGGTTAATCGTATCCCCATTCATTCTTTAGACTCTTCTCAGTTGTGTAAGGCGTAACTGTGGCAAAACCTTGCCTCGCTTCGTTTATTTTATGCCGCTAAGCCTTGGAATATAATGGGAGGCTTGGAAGCCGAGCTGGTGTCAGAGTGCTGAGTGCACAATGGCAGGAACATTTGTCTGAAATTCAGATTCGGAGGACCAGATTTGGTGCCATGTGAAGACTAATTGTACAAATGTCAATCTTCTCTTTGGGTTCATTAAATTATGATACTTAATTAACATCAATGTCAGAGAGAGAAAAAAAATACCCAAAGCTTTCCTAAAAGCTGTTCATATTTAAATATATGTTGATTGATAGAAGCCTATTGTTTCCCAGTGCCTAGTGCTCTTCTACAGTGCATATATTACCTGGAGACTTCCCTAAACCTGAGATACGAGGAACACTAATGAAAAGGCGCTTCCATTGTTACGCAGCAAGTGCAATTTTATGGGCGGACACGATGACTCGCCCTGGCCATCCATTGAGCACATATCTAGAACGTGATGGATTTCAACGCATTTTACCAGCCAGTTATTGGTTATAGAATCCCATGAATAAAAATAAGAATCTATTTGTTGGCTGGCATATCAGAACATGTTAGCAAGACATGGTTTCAGTTTTGCTTCATTCCTTGAGAAAATAATAAGAAAAGCAGCTATGTGATTTTTAAGAATCAAATAGACCTCTCTCGTGCAGTATTAATAACTTTTAAAAGTAACTTGAAAGTAATTACTAAATAATGAAAATCATCGCTGCAGGAATAGGGTGAAACCCTGAAGCAGTGTTACTATTGTCAGGTAAAAGTATTAATGAAAAACATGCAGCTCATCTTTCTTATTGAAGGAGCCGCAAAGTTCATTACTTCTGATATTGATAAATAAATGAATAATTCTAAATTTATTGGGATGAGGAGGAAACATGAAGTGATGAAACACATTTAGAAGTGCTGTTTTTGTGATGAATATGCGTGGTTGTTTTCAAACCTATTTGCAGCAACTGAAAGGGACAAGTTTCAGTATATCATGATGATCCTTCAGGGAGGAAAGAATGAGAGAGTGAGGGCTGGGGAGAAAAAATAAGTAAAAATCAATGTATTCATTAATAATCACAAGTGATATGTCATGCTTTGATTTAACACATGAATACATTGTTTATCAAAAGTTTTCAGTATATGGAAAAAAATAATTTCTTTCCTTCTACCCCCCAAGTGTCTTTAAAGTGATCAACAAGAATAATGCACTAGAGAATAGACCTAGAAATAGAAAACAGAAAGATAAAAAAAGAATCACAAACAAGCAAATCTACAACTAGCAATTTAATTCTTAATGAGAGAGGAAAATTAGAAGAATAGACTCAAATAAAATCTAAGTTGGAATATAATATTAACCTCAAAATAAAATGTAATTAAATGTAGAGACAGGACCCAGTTCCACAAATAGCTATCCATAATCATATACAATTGACATGCCATTACATTCTATTAGAAAAATGAATAGATGAGATAAAATGTAATATTAAATGTCTGATAGAACTGAGATCTTAATTAAGTCTTCAGTTGAATTAAGTAAGCATCTCCCTTCAACTTTTCCTTTGTCTCATGTATAGGCTGTTAAAATGCTTGGCATAATTATGGTCAAAATAGATGTATTTTTGCCCCTTCTGAACAACATGAAGCTTGGCAGGAAATTAAGCATCCAAACTGCAGACAAATTACCAAATCTTTAAATTGTTTACATGAGGAAAAAAAATAAATGGGCCTGATAAAATGAAAAAATAATCATGTTTGTCACCTCTCCTCTGTCCAGTATGAAGTTTACAACTTCCTATCACCTCAGAAATAATCTATCCTATTGTCACTCAGCCATGAGCCATAGTTAGCCTACTTAATACCATCCAGTTACTCCTCATATTAGTAAATTGTAAATAAATTATTAAATCCTGTACCATTTTAAAGGGCGGCTTTTTCTTGGAAGTTGGTCTCATTTCATTGGGCTGGCCAACTTCGTACCTTTTAATAGCTTGAAATTTCTGTATTTCAGTTTTGAAAATCTCTCAATTTTTTTGGCTGAGAAAACACATAATGGATCATAAAGTCTTTTCTCTTTAAGGTTAATGCTTAAATCCAGTGTCTGTTGTCAGTAACAAAGTACTAATGCATCTCCTAACAGATCTAGAACTCCTATAAGATATTTAATTGTATCAATTTAATTTCTAATGAGCATAATGTTTTAAACTAAAACTATGCTTTTGGTTGAAAGTCTCAGCTGAATCCAATGAAATGAGTCAAGAAATATGCTACTCTTTGTGTCTTAATTCAGTCGATATGCCTCTATTTTTAAAATTATACAAAAACTGCAGAAAGAACCAAATAATGCCTCAAAGCTTTCTAATTGTACAATTATAAAAAAATGTCCAAAATTGTTTAAGCTATGAAGTTTTAAGTAAAGCTATGGTTTGTCTATACTAAAAGTATAAACTTGGGACTTCTGGTTCTATTTGTGTTAAAGCAGGTGACTTTATGCTTATTAAAGAAGCCTTATCATCATATTATTAATAGACACAAATCCTGAACTTATACATCAAATGACTTTCTCAGATCAAGACAACAGATTCAGAGTTACAGTTCTTATAAGAAGGTGCAAAACATGTTTATGAGCTAATGTCTTGCATTAAATATTCAAGGGTCCAGGAGCTATGTTTTTTAAAAATTAAAGACAAGACATATTTTAAGAAATGTTTTTTCTGTTTGAATATTAATATGATCAATTTATAGAGTAAGCACAGCATGTTAATATGAATAAAAGTTAGGCAAAATATCTGGTTGATATCTCAAGAAATATAGTTACTCATAGTAGACAAATATTATATAAATTTCCATGCTTTCACTGAGAATATTTATGGATTCAGATTGCCACATTTTTATCACAGCCCAATAATGTAGTAAGTAAATGTTTGTATAAGAATAACTATTTGTGTTCAGCATATCACTACTAAGTGATCCAAGCCACTTTGTGTCAAGTATTTCATGTCACATCCCAGCTTGATAATGATATATATGAGAGTCCATGAATGTAGACATTACAATGGAAAATCAGTTCATGTGGAATTTCAGTCAACATACCTGTTAGGATAAATTCATAAAAGGTAACTGAAGATGTTCCATAGTCCTTATGCAAAATGGTCTTCATGTTCAGTGAGTTGAGTTCTCCGATGGCTATGGTTTGATATCCTGATAAAATTCCCAGAATTGTTCTTCCTGTTTTGTTTTTATTTTCAAAACTTTCCCAACATACAAATTGTAAATTTTTGTTATTTGCACTTATAAATTGTTTAGTAGCAATACTTAAATATTAGATTGTGAATAGTTTCTTTTGATGAAATAAAGAAAATCAAAACATGGAGAGAGTGAGAGATCAAAGAAAATAAAAGTAAAATGCAAAAATATTAAAAGATGAGAAGCAGGACTGTGCATTGGTTAGATGCAAATTCGTTCTCAGCTTCTTTTTGGCTTGGTAAACATGAAAAGCTTCTAATCTGATAGTATATTTCTTCTCATTGCCTCAGCAAAACTATTTTTGAATATACAAAGCCTTTTCCATCATCCTATTCAGGGAAATCTATCACAGTTTTGCAAATCACTCAAATTTTGCAGGAAATTATAATGCTGAAAATGATCGCAGAAGGCTCCATTTTAGCTTTAGCCTAGTTCTGTACTTAGATATCAGTATATATTGCAGGTGTTTGATTCTCAACGCCTCCTTCCAATTGGCTGTTATTACTAATGAAGTGATCATTTCTTTCCAAAATAATCAACCTTAAATCAATCATATGATTGCACATTATACGCATTTTATTGTTAGCATACATTATAATAGTCATGTTAGGAATTGTTGAAAAAATCAACATTTTTATACTTGTTGCTATTATTTTTGTAGTCACACATTATATATACAATATATTCTAATTCATCTGCCTTTGTGTTGAACACTATTGTCACAACTTGCTAGAAGATGAACTGTAGAAGATGATTTGAAAGTACATAAAAATGTATTGAATTGAGTCAGACCTTGTTAAAGATAACTGAAGTGCAAGAAATAGCTTTTTGTTGTCCATGACTTTCTGTTTTGGAGTTACTTGAGGAGGAAGAACACAGTATTTTTTTCTGGTAACCACTGCTATCAAAAGTTGAGACAGATTTTGAAGATTATTTATCATATACTTTTAAATTGCTTTTTTATTTACTGAAAATTTTAAAATATTAGAAGTAAATTTCTCCAAATACTACTCTGAAATATTTGAATAACTTTTGCTTTTAGTGGTACCGGGGATCGAACTTGGGCCCTTGTGTGTCTAAGGTTGGTGCAGTACCTCTTGAGCTAAATCCCCAGCTCAATAACTTTTTATAAAACCAAGTACAGTGAGGAAGTATTACAGTAGAACATTGACATGAAATTAACAATTAGAAGCTGGCGACTTCTTTGGCTGTGCAGAAGCTTTTCAGTAGGATGAGATCCCATTTGTTGATTCTTTCTGCTAGTTCTTGTGCTAGGGAGGTTTTATTCATAAAGTCTCTGCCTAAGCCAATGTCTTCAAGAGTTTTACCAAGCCTGTTTACCAGATTGATCCATTTAGGTGCAAATGGAGACATCTGGAGGATATACTAATAAGTGAAATGAATAGATCACAGATAGACAATTCCCGGATCTTCTCTTTGGCATGAACACCTTGTAGATGCAAATGAGTTCTAGAAAGTAGGACAGTTTTTATAGAGTGGAATATTTCTATAGGAAACTTGGTGTGGGAATGTGATGAGGGGAAGGAATAAATATACAGAAAGAAAATAAAAGAGCATGTATAAAGGGGGGAGGAGGGGGGAGTGGGTAGGGATATGGGTAAAAATGAGAATTAACTTGTGGCATATACTGGTACAAATTTCCCAATGTTATATGTGATTTTGAGATGTATATAAATTGTACCAATAAAGAATTCAATTAAAAAA
>PVIC010049026.1:0-13296 GCA_004025085.1 Thryonomys swinderianus
CCATAAAACTCACATTTCAAAACAGAGTGTTTCTGATCATTTTGAATTTTTGGACCCGTGTCTTGCCAGGTCAGGTGAGGTCATCCCTGTTTCACTGCCTCCCGGGGCAGGTGTGGAATTCGCATCAGTAGAAATATCACTTCCACTTCTTCTGACCAGTGTGCTCAGCTCATTGCTAGTGTTAGCTTCAAACCACAGGGACCCTCACAAGCCATGTATAGATTTCCTGAGGCCTACGTTTATTTCAAGCTGGATTACAGACTCTAACTCAATAAAAATTAAAACTTACAGGACTACAAAAAAGTGCATTGACAAGCACTTCAGCTCTTCAAGCACAGGACTCAGGCTCTCGCCTCGGCATCTGGGTCAAACGTGGTTTGAAATCATTCGAGTCAGACCTTAGAGTAAGTACTGGTATGTGTCATTTTTTCCCCTATTTTCAAATTACAGAATGCAAATACATTTTATTGATTCAAACATGTACATTTCCATGTTTTAATCTCTCTCAAATTAAAATGTCTTACCTCAATAATATATTATTGCTCAATTGTTCTTTTTTTTTTTTTGGAGACAGGGTCTCGCTTTGTAGTTCAGGCTGGCCCTGAGCTCACTATGTAGCCCGGGCAAGCTGCTGCAAACTCAGCAATCCTCCTGTCTCTGCCTCCCGAGTGTTGGGATTACAGGCGTGAGCCACCATGCCCGGTACTGTGGTATGTGGTATTGATTGCTGGTGGGCATGAGCCACCATGCCCAGCATTCTATGTGGTTACTGGGATCGAACTCAGGACCTTATGCTTGCGAGGCAGGGGCCAGAACCACTGAGCTAAATCTCTGGCCTGCTCAATTGTTTTAAATAAAAAAGCTTTTAAAATAAAATCACCAACGGCATCTTTGGTAAATAAAATATTTTAAAAAGACCAATTCTTCTGTCCACTCCCGTAGATTTTGAGATCACTTTTAGTGACCGGTGTTTTCGAGTCTTGCTATCCAGAGGATAGATTTTGGAGTAGCACGTGAGCATCCTTGGGATCTCTTAGAAGGGCGGGTTCTCAGGCCCTGCTCTCTGCATTTTAAGGAAATCCCCAGCTGCCTGATGTTCATGTGAAAGTTAGAGACGCCCCACCCGGGGGGCTTTGAAGGCTGGGACTTGGTCAGTGCAAGTCTGCACTGTATTTGTTGAGAACGGATACATTTCAAAGGTGGATGCTGTGCCCGCCTAGCTCACTTCTGGTCTTTCATGGCAGCTTTGTACGTGCACCCTTGTCAGTGGTTGCTGGAAAGAGAGGGGAGAAACACAAGTAGGGGAGGGGGAGAGAGAGAGAGAGAGAGAGAGAGAGAGAGAGAGAGAGAGAGAGAGAGAGAGATACAGAGGGCTGATTTTATCCACCCCATCTAGTAATTTCTATGGTTTACTCCTCACCCAGGGCCTGTGCAGAGCAGACGCTAAGAACAAGACCTGCGTGCAGCCCACCCACCTGACCTGCGGAGGGAGTCAGGGCGCAGAGTCGGCCCTGGGCAGCCCTGGCTGCAGGCGGGGCTGGGACAGTCCCAGGCGAAGAGGCTGCTGTCTCCTCTGGATGACTCTCGGTGCTCAGAAGCCGCTTGGTGAGAAGCCATGCGCACTCGGGGAAACTATTAGAGGAAAAGGCGGGTGACTCATTCTGCAGTAAATAAATAAGTGGAAATGAATTCAGTCTTATTCAAGCCACCACTGGCTGTTTGGGTGGAATTCCTAGAAATCTGGCAGTGAGGCTCTGTAAGGCAGTGAGAGTCCCCCCAGCAGAGCACACCCTCCAGAAAGCCCCTTTGCCCCTCCTCTTTGCTCTTGCCAGGCCGAGAACCACCTTACCGCGCAGACCTTCTCCAGTGCTGAGCCACACTCAGTTTCACTCGGTGTCTTCGTGGAAGCCAGAATTATACCCCCTTCTCCAACGTCCATGTCTTGATTGATCCCCAGAATGTCTGTTGTGTTACTAATTAGCTGACCTTGTGTTGTGTTACTAATTAGCTGACCTTGTGTTGTGTTACTAATTAGCTGACCTTGTGATGGACCTTGTGATGACCTTGTGATTGTCTGTTGTGTTACTAATTAGCTGACCTTGTGACCTTGTCCTAAATTATCCAGGTGGGCCGAACGTAACCGCCAGCACCCCAGCAAAAGAGGAAGAAAGGCAGCACAATTCAGGGCGCATAACGTGAGGAAGACTCCATCGGGAGTCCAGGGAGGGACCGGAAACCAAGAAGGCAGCCGCTGCCGGAAGCTTCCCTGACGCAGGACAGGCCATGTTGCTCTGGGGCCGTCCTCATGACCTCACTTAAACCACGATTAAAAACCTTATCTTCCAATAATTCTGCTAGTATTCTGAGGTGCTGGGATCTGGGATCTCCACGTTTGGGGGTGGGAAATACAACCGTGACTCATCACAGCCCCTGTGAGGTGCCGAGAGAAAATGAGCGCCTGGCACACGCTCCTCCTTGACTCACGCAGCCTGGACACGGACTTACTGGGCCTCGACGCTGAATCCCGCACAGAACTTCAGGTCTGGGGAGGAAGAAAGACTTGCGAATAGGCTTATCTGCAATCATTGGATGCCATGGTGGATGTGGTGCGGCACAGTGGCTGAGAGCTCAGAATCTGTGACCAGGTGGCCAGGTGTGAACTTTGACCCAAGCACTAACATAGGCTGTGTGCCTGTGGCTAAGCAGCCCGCCCTCTCTGTGGTCTGTCTTTTCATTTATACAATATATAATTAATAATAGTAACTATCTTGCTGCAGGGGTCACTTAGTTTTTCTTTTCTTTTCTTTTTCAATACTATAGGTTGTTTCAATACCAGGGCCTTACATGTGCTAGAAAAACACTCTACCACTGAGCTATAGCCCCAGCTCCCATATTTTATTTTATTATTTATTCTATTTTATTCTTTTAAGATGGAGTCTCACTAAGTTGCCCAGCCTGGCCTCAAATTTGTGGTTCTCCTGCCTTAGCCTCCGGAGTAGCCGAAATTATAGGTGGGTACCACCGCACACACCATGAGACTACTTCTGGAAGTGTTTAGTAAGTGCTATGTAAGTGTATGTTCAATGCAACCATTAAAAGTGAGACTAGGGGGCCGGAGGGTTAGCTCAGTGGTTCCGGCGCCTGCCTCACAAGTGCAAGATCCTGAGTTCGATCTCCGGTAACCACATATAACGCTGGGCGTGGAGACACGCCCACCAACAATCAACACCGCATACCGCAATGCCGGACGTGGTGGCTCACGCCTGTCATCCCAGCATTCGGGAGGCAGAGACAGGAGGATTGCTGAGTTCCCGGCGGCTTGCCTGGGCTCCATAGTGAGCTCAGGGCCAGCCTGAACTACAAAGAGAGAGCCTGTCTCAAAAAGCAAAAAAAAAAAAAAAAGTGAGACTAGGGCACTAAGGACACAAGAGAAATACTCTCTTAGTTACTTTCTTTTTGCCGGGACACCCGCAAGTCAAAGAAGAAAGGTTTATTTTAGCTCAGAGTTTGAAGAGGTTTCTGTCCATAGCTGGCTGGTTCCGGGGCGGGTGGCCCGGGAGAAGGCTGAGGGGAGGAGCAACAAGCTTAGCTCCTTGGAGCCTGCACAGCTGTCACCCGAGGTAGGTCGCCGGGGGGACAGAAACAAAGTGTCTTCTAAGGGGCATTTGTGGCACATCCACAGAAGTAGAGGGGTAAAGGTATGGTGGCTTCTTTCCTTTAGAAATGGCCTCCACTCTTCCTTCAGGCACAGTGGAGGACACTCCGATCTTGGACAAAGAATGGGTGAAGAAAAAGCACAGAGCCCCTCTCCTCCTGCCGTGAAGACTTCTTCCTACCCGGAAGTGGGACGCATCTTCTGCCTGTGAAAGGCCCCAGTCAGTTACCAGACTTGAATCCAAGTCCATCTCCTGCCATTACCGAGGGTGATGTCTGTGGTACCACTGCTGATGAGACTGTGTGCATCCCAGGGATTAAAAGAGAAATGCACAAACCAGGACCCACTCAAAGCCAGAGGCCCTATCCCAGTGCGACTCCTACCTCCAAAATTGTAATTGTCACTTAGGCCTTCTACAGTCAGCCAGTCATTTCTGGATAAGCCACGATCTCAAACATCGCCCGCTTCCTGCGGACCGCACGCTCAAGGACATGGATCGTTAAAGACAACCCAGCTCCTACAAAAGGCAATCAGGGTCACCTTTGACGGGAACCTCCGAAGCACTAATGAGCTTCTTGGCTGACAGGGGAGGAGGGTCGGTCCCCACATCGCAGGTGCTGTGAGCCCGATGCGGGACGTGAAGGGGCGACGGCTAATCCCAAAGCCTCCCCCAGGCTCGGCGGCCGGAACCGAAGCAGGGGCCTCGCACACGACCGACCGCACCAAGCGACAGTCTCTTGGCCCGATCGCGGGACCATCGCTTCCTCTCTCCCCAGCTGCTCTGAGGAATATCGATCGGGTATTGAGATGTTCCATTATTTCCACTTCTTGGCTTGTTTGGAATTTGTTTCTTTTCTGTGTACTGAGAACAAGGACTGTGCCCTCCCAACAGGCCTCCCCCCATTATTTATGAGGAGTTGACATGCGAGAAAGGCCCCCAGCTAGGGGCCCTTTCCTCTTGAAAAGCTACACACACCACCGTCCTTAATGAGGCCAAGGTGCAGTGAATAAGAAAATTAGTTTCTTGCCGAGCGTGAACGCTGGCCTGGTCACGCCGGACCTGCAGAGAAGCCCGAGGAGAGGCTCGGGGCGCAGGGACGCTCTGCGGGGAGGCAGAGGAGGCGGGAGGAGTCTGTGTGGGGACTGAATGCACCCCCACTGGGATTCCCAAAGAAGCCACCGGGGTCCCTCTCTCCTCGCCGTCCGTCCCAGAAAGAGGCAGGCCGTGTAGCAGCTGGCAGGGCGGAATCGCATTCAAGTCACGACGCGGAAACGTCAAGTTTGGCACGTCCCCTCCTCTGTGTGGAGGCTTCTGTGGGCAGCACTGCGGCTTCCGCTTCCTCCGAGGCGCCTGCACCCCGCGGAGGCCCGTCCTGGTCCCATCAGAGTCCTTCCCTGAGCCAGAACTCTGTGAGAGTGACCCCAGCTTCAGCCGGTCCCCGCAGGTCCTGAGAGTGCCAGGAGGAATGCTGTCCCTTTATGAGCCATCCTCAGGGTGGGCTGTGTCCGGCACGGGCCCCGGCCGCGCAGTCCTCCCTTTCACAGCCCTTGGCAGCAAGTCTGAATGCCCCGTCTCGGTGACTGGGCACCCTCAGCCCCAGGGTTATTTCAACAGACACACAGTAGGGAGTTTTTATTTAATCCCACAGCAACCCTAAGGGACCAGGGCTAGTACTGCCAATCAAGAAAATAAAAACAGAAATCCAGGGGTGTGGGTACCTGCCCATAGGAGGTGGAGTGCCAGTCTCCTCACTGAGGCACTGAGTCTGGCCCCAGACACCCACTGAGGAAGCCTGGACAAAAGCAAGGGGTGAGGTCACTGCTAAGACATCTGCAGGTGCATAAAAAACTCCCCCTCTGGGGGCGCTGGCTGGCCCCACGAGTTCTCTGCAGCCCTAGGAAGCTCATCAGTATGCAGATGTGTAACGGCCCGCAATCGTGTGTGCTGTACTCACAAAGTAAACAGTTCTTCAGATTGGGTGCTCTGAGTATTATTAGCATCAAATTATTTGCAACTCCCACTCACAACTAAGAGTGGCACAAGCCCTGGAGGTTACCAGAGGCAGCAGTGCCTAAAAAAGCGGTTTCCTAGGCACCACCACACCCATCTGATCCAGCCCATCCTCGGAAACCTAAATTCTGAGCTGTTTCCCAGGCCTTCTGAAGCCTGGGCCTACAGGCCCCCATTACAGGAAGGCTTCCTACATCTTCTCAAATCATGCTGTGGGAGGGGAGGAGCATCGAGCCTGGGGCCCAGAGTCCCAGGCCCTCATCTGAGCTACTCCCCCGTTGTGTGGCTTTCAATTGGTCTCTCCAGGCCTTAGTTTCCCCCATGGTGCCAGATAAGATAAGCTCTGGGTCTCCCCGTCACTCTACCAATGGATGCTTTGGAAGCGGGGCCTGGGCCTGCCCATAGAGAGAGGACTGTGGACTTTCATATCCCTGGGGGAGCGAGCTGGAGGGGCAGAGAAGGAGGGGGCAGGACCTGCTGCCCACTGAGCGGTGCCCTGTGAGTGCGCTGTCCCCGGATGCTGCGAGCGTGCTTGCTCTGAGATTCCCGGGGCCTCCTGCGGCTTGCTCAGAGGAAGAGCTGCCTCACTGGGCTTCATCCTTTGTGCAGGAAAATTTCAGAGGACGTGTTGAACCACAGCAGGTGCAGGGAGGAGATTCCAGCACGGAGGAAAGTGCTGAGGCCGAGTGGGAAGCCCCGAACTTCTCCTGCCCTGACGCTGACCCTGCGTCCTGTCCCGACTTCCTGCCGGGTGGGGTTTCAGAGCCACACAAGGCTGTGGGATTAGACTCTTCTAAGGCTCCTCGAGGCTGCGATTCGATGATTCTAAGACCTTGTCCCCAGCACCGTATGTTGTACAGAGCCTGTCACAGTCACCACGCTGTCAAAGACAGCACCACCCTCTGCACACACGAAAGGTGAATGGAGACTGATGGCGAGAGGAGGCTGTCGCAGCCTCCATTCTCTACGAACACAGTGTCTCAGCTCCAAATTGCCACTTGTACCTCTGCACATGCTCAAAATTAATGCGCCATTACTACTCGACAGCCTGTTTCTAATATCGCAGCCGAAATCGCTTTGCTCCTGCAGCAACACGGGGGGCGGGGGGTGAGCACAGAGCCAGCTGCGCCCCTGGAAGTGGCTTTGTGCTGGAACCAAGATCCTCTTCATGCTGCCACGGGCCCGAGCTGCCGAGAAACTGAGGGCACAGCGGCCCGGGGAACAGGGGGCCAGGGTCCTGTCCCGGTGCTTCCTGTGCCTGACCCCTCTGCAGCCAGCGCAGAGGGCGGAGGGGACACCGGCAGCTGTTTGCATTACGCCCACGTCTTGTGGGAGCCATGTCCCTCTGCCAGCTCTGCAGCTGCGAGCAGGAGCTCAAGGCGGCGGGTCCCTCCTGCCCCGCTGGCCTGGCCTTGCCAACCTCGCAGGGACGGAAGAGGCCGGAGCTGTGCTGTGTCAGCGGCACAGTCATACAGGGGATTCAGCTCCTCCTGTGAGCCTGGGCCCGCATCTCAGTGCGGTTCCTGCCACCAAGAGCCACGCGCAAGGCCCAGCTGGCGGGAGCCAAGGCCGACAGTCCCTGCAGGCAAAGAGGAGCCGCGCCACCCGCACCCCGGGGACAGGTCGCCCGGCCTGCAGGCTCTTCCACCCCTCAGAGCTGTCTCTCTCTCTCTCTCTGCTTTTCCATTTGGCCTCCAGTGCTGCTCCATCTAATTCCAGTCCTTGGAACCTGCCCCCACCAGGTGGTAACAGCCACAGTGGCAGAGGAGCTGGGGCTGAGGCCTGGGCTGTAAGTTGATAGGCTGATACCTCAAGTCTTTGTTTCGTTTGTTTTGCTGTGCTAGGGAATTGAACTCAGACCATTGGGTTTCCCAAGGTAGGCGTGGGAGCTAAATCTTTAGCCCACTGGCCTGAGTCTTGCACTCCCTTCAAGACCTCTTTTTCTTTGCAAGGGTGATCTGGGTAACACCGCCTTTGTGATTATGGAAAAGCCTCTGCCCTGAGAAGCTCTGCTCCCCCTTTGGACTCTCCAGAGCCTGTGCTGATGAGTCAGGCTGCTGCTTCCAGAGGTTCCTTGGGCTCAGACCACAGAGAACTGTGCTTCCAAGGACACGTGTTACTATAACGATGGCTCCCCGCACACTCTGAAGCTATTATGAACACTTTGCACGTATCTCCTTCTGTAGCTTTCATCCAGTTCTCTTAGATGGGTGTTCTACTAACCCTATTTTACAGATGGAAAAACTGAGCTCAGAGAAGTCGGGTTGTCTCAAGTTACAGTGTAAATGAAGGTGGCAGAGCCAAAATTTGAACCCTTAACCTATGCCCTTGCTGCTACATTCCAAGGTCTGGGTCCTTCTTGTGCTGTATCAGGGCCTAAAGGTTCTCACGGGGAGGCAGGGGCCGGAGCTGCGAGCTGTCCCTGGCCATCTCTGCATGAGCTATTTTCCAGGGTGTGCTGAGGGTACCCTTCCCTGATAGGGCGACTTACTGAGGTATTTTTTGCATTTTGTTCTCACTGTAGTTTTGCTCGCTTAATTTCTTGTCCTGGAGGAAGTATCCTGCCTTCTTCAGCCTCCGGACTGGGGGAGATTTGTGCAAAGCATCGCTTTGCAGCTTCGACTAGTCCAGGGCCACCTCGAGGAAGAAGGAAGACAGCAAACATTTTCGTCTCACAGAGAGCCAGGTAGGAGGCGGGAGCAGAGAGAGGAGCTACAAAGTCCGCAAGATGAAAAGGGGTAGGAGTTGGGGATCCTAGAAGAAACGGGCACCCGAGGCTGGCAGGGCGTGTGGAGAGCTGGGCTCCCAGTGCTGAGACTCCGGCCGCAGCGGGACAAGCTCAGCGAACTATTGGCCTCCACATGGTACGCAGGCTAAGATCCTGCCCTCTGTCTACCGCAGAATGTTGTCACCACCCTGCAGGCGGAGGGGATCAGCAGGACAGAGGAAGACAGAGGACTTTTCTTTTTTTTTTTGCTTTTTGGAGACAGGGTCTCGCTTTGTAGTTCAGGCTGGCCCTGAGCTCACTATAGTGCCCAGGCAAGCCGCCGCGAACTCAGCAATCCTCCTGTCTCTGCCTCCCTAGTGCTGGGATGACAGGCGTGAGCCACCACGTCCGGCATTGTGGTATGCAGTGTTGATTGTCGGTGGGCGTGTCTCCACACCCAGCATTATATGTGGTTACCGGGGATCAAACTCAGGACCTTGCGCTTGCGAGGCAGGCGCCGGAACCACTGAGCTAACCTTCCGGCCCTACAGAGGACTTTTCCATTAGCCCAGTGTGTTGGCGACTCGGGTTCAGCCTGTTGAATGCTAAAAAATAAGGCAACATGATAGTTTGTGCACATCCAAGTCTGGATGTCAGTTCCTCGTGGAATTTGTCAGCAGAAATCTCTTCAAATGCATAAAAATTACAAGTATATTAGCAAACTATGGGAATCTGGTCTTAGATCATATTTGGGGAAATTCTGACTTTAGCACATTGGCTTCCATATCTGTGAGTCAACCCCCCGGGAATGATGGGGCCACCAGGCTTGGAAGGACAAGATGGTGATGGGAGGGGGAGACAGTAGGGGACTCAAGAGGGGTAAAGAAGGACTGAGCCGGGGACAGTGGTGACAGGGACAGGGAGCATCCACTTGGAGCACCGGGTAAGGAAAGCAGCCCCAGCTGGCACAGCAGCAGGTGGATGCTCTGGGAGAGGGGACAGATCTGGTACAAGGCTGACAGGAGGCCCAGCCTGATTTTGAGGGCGGAACCCTTTCAGGGGAGCCCTGGTGCTGAGAAGGACCCTGCAGAGTCAGGAGCCGCAGCCGGAGTGGGGTCGCTGCGGCTGCAGGCGCAGCTGGAAGAGGCCCTGAGAGCGCAGGACAGGCAGCCCTGCCTCCTCGCACTCTGCGGGTCCCAGGGGCGAGGCCCGTGTCTCCTGTGTGCGCCCCAGGCCTTCCGTGCTCCCGCCTCCCCGCCTTTTCTCTTCAGAAACTCTCCCGCCGCCGCCTCCGGAGAAGGTGTGGAATAAACCTGACCCTCCCTGGTGTTTTGACCCGTCAGCTCTCCCAAAACCATGAGAGGGCAGAACAGAGCAGGGTGCGGCCTCTCTGTGGCATTTTCATACACGGGACCTAGACAGTGGGAGACATGCTGACAAAGGAAGGGAATTAAGTCCTTGGCCAAATCCTCTCTTGCTTTTCTTAGGACAGGGCAGATGATGAAGCCAGACACACAAGCTCGACCCTGGAGCACAGCAGCGAAGTGAACGGGAGTCTGGACACTAGCTGTAGACCCGCCTTGGCCAGGGGGCTGCTCCTCGTCCACAGCAGGTGGAAACCGAGGGCTCCATCCAGACACTTCTCCCTGTGGGTCCCGCCCACCTCTACCAGTCAATAGTTCCACAGAGTTGAATAGAAAAATCAGGCAAAACTTACAACATGATTAGCTGAGTGCAGGTGTGGCCTGTCCACAGTTGCTGCTGAGCCGGGTAAATAAAAGGTCTCTATGCTTTGCCAACCGGAACCAGTGCTTCTGAGTCACCTGCACCCTAGGGGCCAAGGAGGGGTGTGGAAGGAGTCTGCAGGCTCTCCCTTCTCCTCTTCCTAGTTCGCCTCCCATCAGGAGAGGCTCACTGGCTTCTACAGACTTTAGAGCTCACACCCAGCACCCAGCCTACCTTTACGTGGTCTCAGGGGAGGAAGACAGAGCTCTCTGACCACCCTCTGAGAGGCTCCATTCCCACAGCTCTGAGGCAGCGGGCTCGTGAAGACTGGGCGGTGAACATCACCTTAAACAAACAAGGAGAATTCGGAGGTGTTGCCGTTTTCAGACCTGGCTGGGGCCAGGAAGCAAGACGGTTAAGGCTCTTACTCTGTCAACCTGCACTTACTTTCCGCGTGGCTTCACGCTTTGGAGAGCCCGTTCGCAGGTGCACATGGTAACCATGGCGTTAGACTCCTGTCCTCCCCTTTCAGCAGCTGCAGCAGGAAGAATCATTCTTTCTCTGCAGCCCCAGGTAGGGCGGCTGACCAGTTAGGCGATGTGCACCTTCCGGAAACTCTAATCGGACACGTCTGACCACCTGTTTTCCTTGTCACTGGCAGAAGGAGGCGGGGGCTTGCCAACAAGAAAGAAGGAAGGAGCATCAGATTTCCTTGAAGAGAATGTGTAACCCCCGTTCGTCAGGATGACAAGATGAAGGAGCAGTATGGCTAGATAACTCATAAAAGTCCCACAAAACTACCAAGTCGTAGAGTTTGGACTTGAAGTCCTTTTTTTTTTTTTTTTTTTTTTTGCTTTTTGAGACAGGGTCTCGCTTTGTAGTTCAGGCTGGCCCTGAGCTCACTATGGTGCCCAGGCAAGCCGCCGCGAACTCAGCAATCCTCCTGTCCCTGCCTCCTGAGTGCTGGGATAGGCGTGAGCCACCATGTCCGGCATTGTAGTATGCGGTGTTGATTGTCGGTGGGCGTGTCTCCACGCCCAGCATTCTATGTGGTTACCGGGGATCGAACTCAGGACCTTGTACTTGCGAGGCAGACTCCGGAACCACTGAGCTAACCCTCCGGCCCTTGAAGTCCCTTTTATCTGGCCCCAATGCTGTTGCAGCATCCTCTAGAACCCCGTCATCCGAACTCTGATTACTCGGGGCTTATCACTCAGGGTCCCCAACATAACCGAAGCTGCAGGATCACACTCAGGACAGAGCGTGCTGAGGCATTTGTGAACCCCAGACCCACCTTACTCCTCCTCCTCTGTCCTCCCTTCTCACTACCTCTTCCAAGGCCAAAGCACATGGGAGAAAAACGAATATCGCCATTTAAGAAAAATGTTCTCAACCACAATTGTTCGCGCTGGTGCGGTGAATCATTTGTGGAGTGTTTTCCACCTAATTCCTTTTATTAATGGTTAAAATATGAGGGTTTGCAAATCCTTTATCTTACCAAGAAATGAAGCAGAGAAAATTCAAGGTTGTCCCTATAACAGCTTTCATTGTGCCTGCTTGTATATTTTGTGCTTTTTTTTTTTTTTTTTTTGAGACAGGGTTTCACTTTGTAGTTCAGGCTGGCTCTGAGCTCACTATGTAGCCCAGGCAAGCCTCGAACTCAGCAATCCTCCTGTCTCTGCCTCCCGAGTGCTGGGACTACAGGCGTGAGCCACCACGCCCAGCACTGTGGTATGTGGTATCGATTGCTGGTAGGTGTGAGTCTCCATGCCCAGCATTCTATGTGGTTACCGGGATTGAACTCAGGACCTTGCGCTTGTGAGGCAGGTGCCGGAACCACTGAGCTAACCCTCCGGCCCTATTTTGTGCTTTCTTGAGTGGGAGAGAGAGGCAGAGGTAAAGCAACCAGGCGTGAGAATCTGTCACTGCCGCAAGTGGAGTCATGGTGGTTTTCTTGTTTGCACCCACAACTGATAAAAGGGTTAGAAATTATTGATTTGGGCCGGAGGGTTAGCTCAGTGGTTCTGGCGCCTGCTTTGCAAGCACAAGGTCCTGAGTTCGATCCCCGGTTACCACATAGAATGCTGGGCGTGGAAACACGCCCACCAACAATCAACACCGCATACCATAATGCCGGACGTGGTGGCTCACGCCTGTCATCCCAGCACTCGGGAGGCAGAGACAGGAGGATTGCTGAGTTCGCGGCGGCTTGCCTGGGCACCATAGTGAGCTCAGGGCCAGCCTGAATTACAAAGCGAGACCCTGTCTCAAAAAGCAAAAAAAAAAAAAAAAAAAAAGAAATTATTGATTTGTGAGCGAACGTCTACCCACAAATACACCCTCAGTACCTGCTTTCAATTCCACCAAAGTGAAGAAGATGCTGGTTTTAAAAACTAAAGCTGTGTCAGTGTTCCACAATACTCACATAGGGGTGTGAATTATAGGATATTCTTGTTCAAGAATAAAGATCTCAGATGAATGGAGACATTTCTGAATTCTTTCAGATAATAAAAACTTCTGAAGGACTAAAAAAAGTCAAACTTTAAAGTAAAGCTTTAAATAGAGTTGAAAGCTTTGAGTTAATAGATAATGTTATGCAAAATAACTTTCACACTAGCAAGCAGCTTCCAAAATGAGTGACAAAGTAGGCAGCTGATTTTTTTTTTTGCCATTGTGACAAAGCAGAGCTCCTTCTTTCAGTTCTTTTCGCCTGCTGGATATTTAACATGTAGTATAGTAGAAGAGGGAGCTGGAGGCACACCCATGCTCACTGCAGTATTATTCACAATGGCCAGAGGTGGAAGGGGCCTAACAGCCCTGATGGGAGAATGGAGGAAGCACCGTGCTAGATACGATTATGGCGATGACACGTTAGTCAGCCTTAAAAAGTAAAGAAATTCTGGCACGTGCAATAACAGGGATGAACTCCGAAGACCTTGTACTAAGTGAAATAAACCAGTCACAGGAAGGCAAATACTACGTGCTTTTGCTCATATGGGTCTTATAAAGTAGTCAGACGTAGAAACTGAAAGCAGAAGGGTGGTTGCCAGGGCTGAGGATGCGGGAGGCACTGGGAGGAGGAGAGTTGTTCAGTGGGTACGGACTTTCAGTCTCGCAAGGGATCTGTTGTACGACAATGTGAATATAATTGACACTGTAATTTAAAAATGTTGAAAAGGGTAAATTACACTTTTTTAA
>PVIC010049027.1:0-13286 GCA_004025085.1 Thryonomys swinderianus
GTCACTGCTCTTCTTTCCATACAGTTTCCCCTCCTACTATCTTAATTCCGTGCTGTGTGACACTAAAAAGATGACCCAATCACAGAGTAAAATGAGATATAAAAAGAGAAAATTGATTACAGAAACTCATTATCTACAAAAAGTAATGAACTAGAATAGAGTGAAAATAAATGAAAAAACATAATTCTGGTATTATAAATAAAATATAGATGTGAGAATTTCCTGATTTCTTAATCAAATCAGCAATTTTAAATGAGATGAAGAGAAAATCAAAAGAACATGTCAGACATAAACCTTAAATATATTAAAAGATTAGAAACTAATAAATTAAAAGCTAAAAATTACTAAACATAAAATATTAAAAATAAAGACAATGGAATTCATGAAACATAATATAGTAAAAATTAATAGAAACAGATTGCAAAAGAAATTCAAGGGCTGCAAAGTTTAAAATAAAAACTAACAACAAAAATCAAAAGGATTAGAGAGTAGGGTTCAAGACATGAAACACAAAAATTAAATAAAAAGAAAAAACAGCTAAAACAACACAAATCAAGAAATAAAAGTACATTAAAGCAATTATAGATTGAACTCTACAAATGTCCATAGCAAATCTATACCTAGCATGTATTAATAGCAGAAGTTGCTGAGGAATTTACTATCCTAAAAGACGTAACAGATATTAATCTGAAAAGGAGACTGAACAGAGACTTCAGGAGGAGGGTTTGGGACAGAGGGGAGCAACAGGGAGCTGCAGGGGGGGCCAGACTGCAGATGCCCCCTTCTGGGAGAAGCAGACAGTGTTTGGTAGTCCAGAAGGAACGAATGCCACAGAAAAGCCAAAATGAAGACCACGGTGGTGGGACTCTCAAGATGCAGAACCAGTTAGAAGAGACTCACATCATTTTGAAAACAGACACATTCCTAGAAAGACAATATATGGATTTTTTTTGCATTTTCTTTTAAATATACAAATTGATTTTAACACCTAACACCACAGGCACTCTCAGTAAATATTTTGTCATTGACAAAACACTGGCAGAGGAACCTAGAGATGCTGTCCATAAATTAGTCTTTATAACTCAATGCAGTGGATATACTGTCTCTGTTTGGTAGATGGGAAACGTAGGGCACAGAGACATTTAAAAAATTGCCCAAAGCCACACAGATGCTTCTGACTAAAACATATTCCTCACAAGTCTGCTTGTGACTTTATTTTTAAGAGATCTCTTCCCCTTTAAATGAAAGAACAAATTTTATCTTACTGACTGTCAAAACCTAATTCATCAGTTTGAAAAATAAAATGTTAGCAGAGTTTTCTGAGTTACATTAAAGACGAAATGTTTAAGGACATTTAAAGGTCTTTTAACTTTACTAGTCATTTTAAATCTAACATTTAACATGCCTCCACAAAACGTAATCTCCTGCAAACATGCTGACAGAACAACTCTAAAATAAGGTCTATTAATTAGCACAAGAATTAATAGCACTACTTGTTAACTTTGAAGGAAACTGTTATAGATTTATAAAAACCAATGGCATTCTTCTTTTGAGATGCGAACACGCTTCTCACATCCTTAAACAATCAACAGTCATCGCATAATAAAGATATACTGCTTTGAGATTCTTCTGAAAATAAATGTACTATACAATAATCACTTAGAATAATAACTCCTATTGAGTTAGTAAGTATTATTGATCAGAGTAATGTTCTGGGTACTTTATAAACATCATATTTAATCCTCACTGTAACTGAGACATGAAAGACTTTCTCACTTTTTACAGACATAAGATTTAAACAATAATATGAATGATGCAACCACACTCTAAACTTGGATGCATTAAAATAAAAAACCTGTCTTATCTCCAATGTGTCCCAATTAAAGTCACTTACAGGAGTTATTGTTCAGTGTCACCTTCAGTTTTGTGTGTACGTGTGTGTGTGTGTGTGTGTGTGTGTGTAATTTTAAATTTCTGGAATATAAATTTATTTTTAAATTAAAAACCTAAGAAAAAGCTTCTTGATATTAGATACACCCTGGTGTTTTAATCAAAACCTTTTAGTCTAATGATCTGTGACAGTTTTACATCATTTAGAAAAAAGAAAGACGCCGGACGTGGTGGCTCATGCCTGTCATCCCAGCACTCGGGAGGCAGAGACAGGAGGATTGCTGAGTTCGAGGCTTGCCTGGGCTACATAGTGAGCTCAGGGCCAACCTGAACTACAAAGCGGGACCCTGTCTCCAAAAAAAAAAAGAAGACAACAAACTGCATTGATTGTGTGAAAAAAATCAAATTGTAATGCAATTATTCAGTAGATACCACTTCAACTCAATCTTTTCTGTATATCTAAAATGACTTTTAAATCTGATTATTCACATGAAAAAATTCCTTCTTTGCTTATTTCTTGCATTTTGACTTTGCTAAGTAACATAGCTACACCACACTGGTAAAATACAAAAGTGAATGGATAAAGTCTAATATGCATATCCAAAAAGTCTGAAGATCACCTTAAGTTGCCAACACTCTGGGGTAAGAGGTTCCATTAGGCTCTTTCATAGCAGCAATATTTTGGCTACTCTGAAATCTTAAGTTTACTGTGTCCTTGCCCCCAAAATAACACTAAATTTTAAGGTACATATTAATCAATCAAGCAGCTGCTCCTTCATGCTTTGTCCCCACAGATCTCCGCTACTCCTATAACCTAATCCTATACAGAAGTTCTTGTCTGTCATTCAATTGACTCATGGCCTAACTAATCTTAGAATTCATTTGAAGTCTTCAAATATTGGCCACCCTTCTGATTTAACTTGTTCCTTCATTCAACAAATGATGTATTCTAAAAACTGTAGCAGATCCCAGAAATACAAGGATGATCAATATATTTGTTATAAACTATATTATATACCCTTTCAAAAAAATTATATGTTGAAGTCCTATTTCTTAATACATCGGAATGTGATTATACCCAGAGACTGGATCTTTAATGACGGTATTTGAAGAATATAACTGTATATGCAGACTTGAGGCCATTCAGCTAAGTTCAGTTCCTCTTACAGTAACCCTAAAGAAGAAGATTAGGATTTAGATACACAAGAATCTCCATAGGAAGACCCAGGAAGAATACAGACACCTCTAAACTATAGACAAAGGTTCAAAAGAAACCTCACCTTAGGGCCGGAGGGTTAGCTCAGCGGTTCCGGCGCCTGCCTCGCAAGCGCAAGGTCCTGAGTTCGATCCCAGGTGACCACATACAATGCTGGGCGTGGAGATTCGTGCCCACCAACAATCAACACCGCACACCACAATGCCGGACTTGGTGGCTCACGCCTGTCATCCCAGTACTCGGGAGGTAGAGACAGGAGGATTGCTGAGTTCGAGGCTTGCCTGGGCTCCATAGTGAGCTCAGGGCCAGCCTGAACTACAAAGCGAGGCCCTGTCTCAAAAACAAAAAAAAAAAAAAACCTAACCTTGATGATTCCTTCATCTTGCACTTCTGTGTTCAGAATTATGAAAAGATAAATTTCTATTGGTTAACCACCCAACCTGTGATATCTATTACAGAGGTTATAGAAACGAATCCACAATTAATTATTTAGTGTTCCTTTGTTAGGTACTCTAAAACATTCATGTGAAAATTGGGACTTTAAATTTCCAAAACAAAACTATTAAAGAGGTTAAAATTCAAGGACTGGAGAAATCACAGGTATTTTCACTTTGGAACTTGAATTGAGTTTAGATTTGTACAGCAATAAAAATAAAAACAAGAGAATGATTTCAAGACAAAGAGAAAAGGAAATTACTTTCCAAACTGTTGTCAATCTCTCCTTGCAAATGTTTTTCCAAAGGATTAATAACTCCAGAAATTCATTGTACTTAGAGGCAAATTTGAGGAATCAGCAGGTCACGGACCACAGAGACCACTAAATTTCTGCAGCTCTATGATCCTCGGCCAGTTATTAGCCTTTGTTAGTCCCAATTCCTAATGTGAAAATTAGGGAGTTCACGCTGAGGCCCAAATGAGATCATCCAAATTAAAATGGTTTTTACACATGCAAGCACCTTACCAAGACGGGAAATAATTTTCCTGATCTTACCAATTTAAAAACCCTAACAGAAAACAACATTAATTGATTTATAATCCAAGACAGAATATTGCTAAGGGACAATAGCAAATACTCATTCTAGCAAATCATCTCCTTTGCAAACACTGTACTCAGTCATGTGAAATCCCTTCAATTCTATCTGAATTTTCAAAGGAAGTATAGATACCCTGTAACCAGATTGGAGATAAAGTCAAAATAAACTCAGACACCAAAAATCTCCATCGTTCATCAGGCTGGCATCGCAGACACAGACAAAGCCAGCTGCAGGCCGAAGAGGAAGCAGAGCTCCTCCCAGGGCTGCGCTGCAGCTGGAGCTGTCGTCACACACGCTCCCGTGACTGCTGCTCTCTCAGGGAGAAACCAGCCTCCATCTTCTGCAAGGAGAGTCTTGCGAGTTCGTATTCCTAAAAACTAAAACCATTGCTCGATATGCTGTGATTTACATTTATTTGTGTGTTTTCAGATGGAACGGGGTTGGACTTTTCCAACTGTTTTTCTTTTTCATTCTGTCTTTATTTGGATGGTACTCATTTGTTGGCCTTCACTAAAAAAGAACAACTCTTCAAAGAACAACTTCAAATGCATGTTAGAAACTTCTTTTTCTAAGCGGTACCATTTATAGCGTAACAGAAATTTTAATTGGACAGGGATTCCTATAGAACTTATACATACTAGGAAACAGCATATAAAAAGACAGAAAAGCTACAGAATGGATATATAGGAAGGTCATTTCTTCCTACTTAATGTAAAACATCCTTCTTGTCATATTCCCTTTTTGCTTTTGTGAACTTCAAGTTTATTCTAAACGCCATTTGAATGTGTCAGGATCCTTTCCAAAACGCACAGGAAAGAGAAAAGAGTACACTTGAGAGGAAAAGCAGATTTTTCTCCTCTTTCAGGTGTACTGACAACTCTGACAACACTTAATTTTAAAAGGACAGAGAAGACAAGAAAACTGACGTTTTGGGAAAAAATAGCTTAGCAGTCTCCTAAGCAGTCTCTGTCATACTTCAGCCTGACTGTCCTGCTATGCCTGCTGGAGTCCACACCACAGCAACACCGTGAGATGGGAGGAGCCCTTGAACACCTTGCACTGGCAGGTAAGTGGAACAATAGAAGCATGTTGTAAAAACTGAAACGGAAGATAATAGAAAGTTGGAAATGGTGACTTTGTGGGTCACTGAAATAGGCCTGCCCTTTCTTCCTCTAGGTTTCATATTTTGATAACACACACACACCTGAGTTGAAGCACAACATGGAACAACATAGCTATGTCTGTTTCTGGCAGGTGCAGGTAGAGAGGGACAGAAAGCGGAGGTTAGGCTGTACAATATATGAGACTACCCGCCAGATCTAAAATAGGTACTCTCTGTCTATAGATTCATTATCTACAGATTCAACCAACTAGAGATCAAAATATTGAGAAAATTATTGCACCTGTACTAAACACATACAGACCTTTTTCTTGACATTACTGCCTCAACGATATAGAGTAACAACTATTTATATGTACACTGTGTGAGGTATTGTAAATAATTCAGAACTGATTTAAAGTATACAGGAGAAGGTACATAGTTTATACACAAATCCTATGCCATTTTATATGAGAAATTTGAGCATCTTCCAATTTTGGTATCCACAAAGGTCCTGGAACAAGTCTCTCATGGGGGCCAAGGGACAACTATACAATAGTAAACAACAGAGTCCCAGGCTTCCTGGACCTTACAGTTAGCAATGGTGTACCGGTGTCACAGAATCTTGTATTTCTACACATTCTTCTCAAATCCTATGTTTATTTCTCATTCATTACCCCATTTAATATGCATTTATACATATCATACTACTCTCACCTCCATAAATATAACTTCAAGTCTTCCAATTGGGCAAAAAAAAAAACCCTATTAAATTATTAAAACCCTTCTTTTTCTCACTTCTAATCCATCAGCAGATTCTATTAACCCTTCTCTCTAAATGTAGCTCACATATTTTATAGTTTTTATGTCATTTAATATTTTAACTGGATAAAGGAAATTGGTAAAATGAGAATGTACATGTATCTCAGAGTAAGAAGAACCTCACAGTTCTAGTAAAACAATGTCATTATAATTGTTATGCTAAAATGCTATGTTCACCCTTGGTTTCAAATTTTCCCTATAAAACTTTATAACTGTTATCTGTTAAAATCTCACACGAATTTTACTTCTAAAATACAACCTTGATTGATAAGAGATAACGATTCTCCAGTCACACTTTAACATACCTGATATCCAGATAGGGGAGTAGGACAGTTGGAGCTATTGCTCCCACGTCAGTATTTGTTTAATTAACCTGAGTATTTACCAAATGAGAGCTGGAGACCAAAAACAAAGACACTGGAAGAAGAAGACAGGCAAGATTTGGGCCTTTCGCCTCCAAGGGTAGCAGGGCCTAGGCTTGACGGGACATTCCGAAGCGGTCCCACAACGCTGGTGTCCAGCTAATCTCCAAAGCAGGGAAACTGCTGGCCCCAGAGGACTGAAGTCAACCAGTGTGCACCGTACAAAAATGAAGGTCGCCTCAGAGGGAAATGTCTCCATGCTTCCAAGAGAAGCCATATGGTCAAGCAAGAGCATCGTGACCTGTCTAAGCAGAGACAGCAGTAAAGCAAAATCTTTAGAGTAACTAAGAGGCTCCTCACATGGTCCCAAAATAACAGGAACTATAACTGATTTTGACAAATATATATACAGAGAGGTTTTGTTCAACACAAATTAGACTTGGCCTTCAATGTCCAGAATAAAAATAGAGCCAAAAATGTATATAAAGTAACATTAAACAAAAAACTAGGCTACATATAAAAAGAAATCCCAAACATTACCACTAGCCCCTATTACCAGTCTCCAGCTACACTTGTAACGTGACCACTATGATTCAACAAGGCTGGGGACTCAGTAACAGCTACAGAGAGGCACAATAGAAACCTTTAAATTGCTCAGTGGAGGTGGTCCTTCAAAACTGCAGTCTTCAATTTCCTCATAGCCAAAACCAGAGGAATTTGTAAAAACATAAATGAGATTTATTGTTTGTATTAATAATGTACATAAAGTAGAAGTCCTTAAAACAAAAAAATATCATACATAGATAACTTCCGTGAGCAGATAGATCTAGGACCCAGGTGGACACAATCTCTTCCAATCCCTTAAAAACTGTCTCAATTTGGCTACTTTCATTAATCGCCTCAATTTGCATTTTATCCTGGTTATGTTTAGGCCATACCTTCTTAATCATTTTTTTCCGTTAAGTTTATTGGTACATTTTAGGTATACATTATGATCACATTCATCTTTAGGGATTTGTACCTAGACATGATATATCTTGGTTCTTGTTTTTTCCCATTCTCCTACCTTCCCTTCCTCCCCTTCCTACTTCATCTTTTTTTAAATTGAATTCTTTATTGGTACAATTTATATACATCTCACAATCACATATAACATTGGGGAATGTGCACCAGTATACGACACAAGTTAATTCTCATTTTTACCCATATCCCTACCCACCCACACCTCCCCACCCCCTTTATACACACTCTTTTATTTTCTTTCTGGATCATATTTATTCCTTCCCTTCATTACGTTCCCACACCAAATTCCCTTTGGTATTTTCCTATTTTACAAAAACTATCATACATCCTAGAACTCATTTACATCTACAGGTTCTTATACCAAAGAAAAGATCTGACATTTGCATCTGTGTTCTATTTATTTCACTTATTAGTGTGTCCTCGAAGTGCATCCATTTGCACATAAATGAATGAAAATTGTCATTCTTTATGGCAGAGTAGTACTCCATTTCATTCAAAAACCACATCTTCTTAATCCAGTCTCCTGTTGATGGGCATCTGGGTTGTTTCCCAGATGGGCTACCAAGAACTGAGCTGCTATGAACAAGAGTGTACCTATGTCTTTTCATTGTGATTTTTAAAATTCCTTTGAGTATATTCTGGCAGGAGAATAGAAGGGTCGAGAGGTCCCATTCGACCCTGCTATTCCCCTGCCAGGAATATAGTCAAAGTAAATTCCTTTACTTATTTATAGCATATGAGTCAATGCTTTCATACAAATTTCACCAAATATTGCTCATTGATATATTCCATGACTCTCTTACCCTAGTCTTAATCCTCATGAAAACATTTAACAAATAATAGCTCACAGTTTTTGTACATCATTTATGTACCACATAGTGTCTGAAGTACTTTAAGTGTACTACTTCATTTAGTCCACATAGCAACACTATGAAATGAGTACTATAATTTTTGCCTATTTTATGGTGAGGAAACTAAGTATGCAAAGGTTAAGTTATTTGCAGGACACATACTTGAAAAATGATAGAGCCAAAATTATAACAAAAACAAAATATATCAAAAATTATAGAGGGCTGGAGATTTAGCTCAGTGGTTCTGATGCCTGCCTTGCAAGTGCAAGGTCCTGAGTTGGATCCCAGTAACCACATACAGTGCTGAGCGTGGTGACTCACGCCCACCAGCCATCAATACCACATACCACAGTGCCAGGCGTGGTGGCTCACACCTGTAATCCCAGCATTTGGGAGGCAGAGACAGGAGGATTGCTGAGTTTCAGGCTTGCCTGGGCTACATAGTGAGCTTAGGGCCAGCCTGAACTACAAAGTGAGACCCTGTCTCAAAAAAAAAAATTATAGAGCTCAGGCTTTTCACTGCCCATCCCATGTAACAAAGTACAAAATACATTTTATAATTTTATATCAATCAATATCTAACTTCCTACTCTTTAAAATACCTGCTCACTTCACTTGAAAGGATCCTTTCAACAATCATTTATTCAAGAAATATTGTTAAAAATATACTCTTCCACAGTGTTCTAGATGCTGGGTATATGGCAATTAATAACACAGGGAAAATCAAATCACCATTATAGTGGAAAATACACACAAAAAATCATATTTTTAAGTAACTGCTCTGAGTAAAAATAAAGCATGCTTAGAATGACCACACATTTTTCTCACCAGAGCACACATGCTACCAGATGTGCATGGTACCAGGAATACATTCTACTCTGACACCATCTGAACAATCTAGTTCCCTAAATCAGCCTCCTTCCTCTGGCCTGATGACACTGTACCTTATTCTTCAATGATCTTACTTCCATATTCCTTATTCTTCTCCTCTTCTAGCCTCTGAGGAAATTCTTGAAAACTATGACTCATTCTTCATGACCCAGATCAAATCTCTTTCCTTTGTGAAGTCTCTTTTGACTCTTTCCTACTTTCTCTTCTACAATGCCTCTGTATCTTTTATATTTTCTTAAAAATGCATGCTCTATTATGTTGTACTTATTTCTTTTTATCCTTTTCTTCCACTAGACTACAAATATAGCAGCCAGAAAAATATATATATACATATACACATACATGCATATATACATACATACATATATACATATATATGAATATATATACAAATATACATATATATATAAATTAACAAAGGAAGCTAACAAGATAGGCAGGACTTCAATGATGAAAAGTCTTCACATCATAGACCAGGACTATATAGTATTATTCAGTAGGAAATGAACAATGTGGAAAGCTTTAGACTAGTTATATCTGAGCCTTACATCACATCCACCAGTCAGCACAAACCTGCAAAAATTATTTATCCAGCAGGATCCTTAAATTTCTCCATTTGTTGATAGGGATAGTAGTATTTACATTACAAAGTTAACAAGAGGTTCCAAAATGCTTACAAGCCATCTAACACAGTGCTTAACAGACATACATATAATGTTTAGTAAGTAGTATCTGTCATTATTCTATTGCATAAGGGCAGAAAGGTTATGCATAGATCTGTGTTTTAAACAGATCATTCTACACAGGTATAAAAGATATATCAGGGGCCAGAGATTTGGCTCAGAGGTTCCGGTACCTGCCTTGCAGATGCAATGATCCTGAGTTTGATCCCCTGGTAACCGCATACAATGCTGGGCGTGGTGACTCACGCCCACCAGCAATCAATACCACACACCACAGTGCCAGGCTGATGGCTCATGCCTATAATCCCAGCACTTGGGAGGCAGAGACAGGAGGATTGCTGAGTTTGAGGCTTGCCTGGACTACATAGTGAGCTCAGGCCAGCCTGAACTACAAAGCGAGACTTTGTCTCAAAAAAAAAAAAAAAAATATATATATATATATATATATAAAATTAGGGAGAAAAATTAAGTATTTGGTAAAACACTAAGGCTACTGTAAAGCTATCCACAAGAAAACTAACAAATACCTCAATTAAAGAAGAAATGAACAGAAACTCGGAATAGATGGACTGTATCTCAACCTAATAAAAGCTATTTACAAGAAATCAACAGCCAGCATCATCCTAAATGGTCAAAAACTAAAACCTTTCACACTAACATCAGGAAAAAGAGAAGGATGTCTACTGTCACTGCTCCTGTTTAATACAGTGCTAGAAACATTAGCCATTGCAATTAGATAATCAAAAGAAATAAAAGGAACAAAGATAGGAAAAGAAGTTAAAATGTCATTATTTGCTGATGACATGATACTCTATCTAGAAGACCCTAAAAACTCCACCAAACAACTGCTAGGCTTAATCACCGAATTTAGTAGCATAGCTGGATACAAGGTCAATGATCAAAAGTCAATCAATTTTTTTTTTGAGACAGGGTCTCGCTTTGTAGTTCAGGCTGGCCTGTAGCCCAGGCGAGCCTCAAACTCAGCAATCCTCCTGTTTCTGCCTCATGAGTGCTAGGATTATAGGCGTGAGCCATCACACCTGGCACTGTGGTATGTGGTATTGATTGCTGGTGGGCATGAATCACCATGCCCAGCATTGTATGTGGTTACCAGATCGAACTCAGGACCTTGAGCTTGTGAGGCAGGCACCAGAACCACTGAGCTAAATCTCAGGGCCATCAATCACATTTTTATACACAAATAATAGATCGATAAAGAAATTGAGGACTCAGTCCCTTTTACAATAGCACCCAGAAAAATGAAATATGTAGGAGTCAGTCTACCAAAGGAGGTAAAGGACCTCTATTCTGAAAACTACAACACTCTGAAAAAGGAGACTGAAGAGGATATCAGAAAATGGAAAGACATCCCTTGTACTTACATAGGAAGAACCAACCTCATTAAAATGGCTTTACTCCCACAACTACTATATAGATTCAGTGCAATCCCAATTGAAATCCCAACAGCATATTTCACAGATCTAGAGAAAATCACCCAAAAATTCATCTGGAACCACAAGAGACCTGCAATAGCAAAAGCAATTCTAGGAAACAAGGTCATGGCAGGGGGTATCACTTTCCCCCACTTGAAACTTTACTACAAAGCCACTGTGATAAAAACGGCACGGTACTGGCAAAGAAACAGACCTAAGGATCAGTGGAATAGATTAGAAGATCCAGAAACAATGCCAGATACACTAAGCCACTTCATCTTTGGCAAAGGAGCCAAACACCCTCAATGGAGGAAAGACAGCCTCTTTAACAAATGATGCTGGAAAAACTAGGTTTCAATCTGCCAAAGACTAAAGCTAGATCCATCTCTTTCACTATGTACTAAGCCAAAATCAAAGTGGACAAGAGACCTAAATATTAAAACAGAGACATTAAACTGCTGCAAAACAGGTTAGGTGAAACTCTTGGAGACATTAGCTTAGGGAAAGACTTTATGAATAAAACCTCTATAGCAGGAGAACTACCGGAAGAAATCAACAAATGGAATCTCTATTACAAAGCTTCTGCACAGCAGAGCAAAAAGGCAACCAACAATATGGGAAAAAATCTTTACCAGTAATTCCTCAAACAAAGGGCTACTACCTAGAAAATATAAAGAGCTTAAAACAAATCAGTCCCCCCAAATTTAAAGACCCAGTTCAAAAAATGGGCCTCTGAAATGAACAGTTTTCAGAGGAAGAAGTAAAAGCAGCTATGAAGTATATGAAAAAATGCTCAATGTCACTGGCCATTCAAGAGATGCAGATGAAAACAACTCAGATTTCATCTCAAAGATTTTTTTCTTTGTGGATTTCTTTGTGGATTTCATCCACAAAGAATAACTGCTATTGCAAAATCAACCAGCAATAAATGCTAGCCAAGCTATGGGGAGAAAGGAACCCTTCTCCACTGTTGCTGGCAATGTAGACTAGTACAACCATTATGGGGATCATGGAGATTGCTCAAAAAACTAAGATTAGAGGTTCCATTTGACCCTGCTATTCCCCTGCTGGGGATATACACAAAAGAATTACGTGATTCCTATCACAGTGACATATGTGCACCCATATTTACAGAAGCTCAGTTTGTAATAGCTAAATCCTGGAAAAAACCCAAATGTCCATCAATTCTAGACTGGATAAAGAAGGTGTGGGTTTTTTAATATAAAATGGAGTATTACTCTGCCATAATGAATGATGAGATTGAGTCTTTTATACTCAAATGGACGTACCTTCAGGACATGCTCATAATGAAATAAATAGGTCACAGATGTGTAAATATCGTATATTTTCTGTGATATGAGAAAATGAAGTTATAAATGTGTTCTGGAATGCATGATTGATATTGTGAAATAGTAGATATTCAAAGGGTAATGGGGCTTAGGGGTAAATAAGAAAAAAATTGATGTTAGAAAAAAAGGAAACAATGATTGTGTATTTAGGGCTGGGGGAGGTAGGGTGGGGAGGGGAGGGGGAAAAATGAGAATGAAGTTGTGTCATATACTGGTACAAATTCTCAGTGTGGAGTGTAATTGTGACGTATATTTATATATATAATGCACCAATATAATGTACCAATAAAAAAAAAAAGAAATGAGCTGGGCTAGTGATGGAGCTCAGTTGTCGAGCACCTACCTAGCCTGTGGAAGTCCCTGTATCCACCCCCGCCCAGAGCAAGAAGAAAGAAAAGAGGGAATGATCAGGAAGGGCACTGGAGGGTAACTTGAAAGGTATTTAGGAAAAGTAACAGACAGGGTTCAGTGACCAATTAGATATGGAAGAGTGATGATTAATGATGAAGAACAGTAGCTAGAACTATCAACAGGTTAAACATAAGATCTCTAGTAGCTGTTGATGCTTTAAAATATAAAAATACACTTCTAAAAGGATGAAAGAACAAGAAGAATTTCAATAAATAATTAAAC
>PVIC010049028.1:0-13297 GCA_004025085.1 Thryonomys swinderianus
TAAACTTCACATTTTTGAGACACAGCTAGTGACATGCACTTAGAAGGAAATTTATACACTGCAAAATATTTATTAGAAGACACTCAAGAAATCAGCAAGAAACCCAGAATAAACCCAGAGTAAGCACAAGGAAATATATAGGAAAGACAAAGTAAATGATATTAAAAAGGTAAATCTGACCCACACATCTGAAAACTGACTCTGTGAAAAGACAAATCAAACTTCCAGCAGGGCCAATCAAGAAAGGAAGGAAAAACTTAAAGCAATATGAAAAATGGACAAGGATCTCATGATAGAACAAAGATTAAAAAGAATCCCCAATGCACTCTAAAGTGTAAAAGGTAATCTTTAGGATGTAATTTCGGGGCTGCTTTATTGACTGCTATGTTAAAAGAGCCCTAGGCAGGAATGCAGAAGTAGAAATGGATTAAAAGAGCTCAAGTGTCAGGTTATAACACGAGCGTGTGACCATGTCACATTTTCACATTTGCCTGTCTCCACACTCTATGTCACGGATACCTAGGACTCTGTGAGGTAGCCAGGACGGGATGGGCATCCCTGAATTCCAGACGGGGAACTATGTTTGGATATGTGCAGTGTTAATATAAATCCAAAAACTGTCAACAGAATGTAGCAAACTGAATCCAAAAATGCATTAAAAGATACATATAACCCAAACAAATTTATTACTAGAATTTAAGATAGGCTCTTCACAAGAAGTTGATTAATATGACATACTTTATTAATAGAACAAAGTAAATAACATTTGAGAAGATTCAACACCCATCTTCATAATAATAAAAAATGCCCAACAAACTAGGAATAGATGACATTGTCTTGTTAAGAGAAAGCTGTATGTGAAACTCCTCAGGAAACATCATACTGGATGGTGAAAAACTGAAAGCTTTTACTTTAAGATCAGAAACAAGGCAAAGATGCTACTTTTTTTTTGAGACAGGGTCTCACTTTGTAGTTCAGGCTGGCCCTGACCTCACTATGTGGCCCAGGCAAGCCACCACAAACTCAGCAATCCTCCTGTCTCTGCTTCCTGAGTGCTGGGATTACAGGCGTGAGCCACCACACCCGGTGCTGTGGTATGTGGTATTGATTGCTGGTAGGTGTGAGTCACCACGCCCAGAATTGTATGTGGTTACCGGGATCGAACTCAGGACCTTGCACTTGTGAAGCAGGCGCTGGAACCACTGAGCTAATCTCCGGCCCAAAGATGCTACTTTTACCACTTCCATTCACTATAGTATTACAAGTACTGACCAGAGAAATTAGGCAAGCAAAGAAATAAAAAGCATTTGAACTGGAAAGGAAGCAGTAAAACTGTATGTATTTGCAGATGCCATAGTCACCACGTACATAGAGAAAATATTAACTAAAGATTCCATTACAAATTGTTAGAACTAATAAATATATTTAGTTAAGTTGCAGGATAGAATCAATCTACAAAACTAGGTTGCAGGGCTGGAGATTTAGCTCAGTGGTTCTGGTGCCTGCCTTGCAAGCGCAAGGTCCTGAGTTCGATCCTGGTAACCACATACAGTGCTGGGCATGGTGACTCGCGACCACCAGCAATCAATACCACATACCACAGTGCCGGGTGTGGTGGCTCACGCCTGTAATCCCAGCACTTGGGAGGCAGAGGCAGGAGGATTGCTGAGTTTGAGGCTTGCCTGAGCTACATAGTGAGGTCAGGGGCAGCCTGAACTACAAAGCGAGACCCTATCTCAAAAAAAAAAAAAAAAAAGGTTGCATTCCCACATATTAAACAATTGAACTATCTGAAAAGGGAATTTGGAAAACAATCCAATTTATAATAGAAGCAAAAAGAGTAAAAATAGCTAGTAATAAACTTAACCAAGGAGGTGAAAGACTCATATATATTTCAAAACTTGAAATACTAATGAAATAAGTTAAACAAAAATGAAAAACATCTTATGATTGTGATGTGAAAGAGTCAACATTGTTAAAATGTCAATAGTTTCCCAAGAAATATACAAATTTAAAGGGATCCGTACTACACTTCCAACGGTACTTCTACAGAAGTTGAAAAGACAGTTCTAAAATTCATATGGAAATCAAAACACCATGAATAGCCAAAGCAAACTTAAGAAGCTGGAGGCATCACACTTAATGATTTCAAAATTTTACAAAGTTATAGTCACCAAAACAGGGATGGCAATGGTATAAACATGGACAAATAGACCATGAGAATACAATTAAGAGAGCAGAAATAAATTCATACATTCATAGTTAACTGATTGCCTAGGGGGTGCCAAGAATATACAATGAAGAAAGGATAGTTTTTCAACAAATGGTGTTTGGAAAACTAGACGTCCACATGCTAAGGTTGAATTGGAACCTTATGGTATGCTACACAGACAGATCAACCCAAGAGAAATGCACACTTAAATGTAAGGCCTGAAACTATAAAATTTCTGGGAGAAAACATACAGGAAAAGCTTCATGACAGTGATCGTGGCAATAATTTTGTATATATGATACCAAATAGGAAACAAAAGTAAGTGAAATCACATCAAACAATCTTTCTCACAGCACAGATAACAAGCAACATGATGAAGAAACAATCTGTAGAACTGGAGGAAATATTTTCAAATCATATATCTCCCAAGAGATTAATACATAAATATGCAGGAAGCTCCTTCAACAGTACTCCATCAACAGTTAAAAAAACAAAAAACAAAACCTAAGAACCCAGTTAAAAATGGGCTTAGTGGGGCCGGAGGGTTAGCTCAGTGGTTCCGGCGCCGGCTTTGCAAGCGCAAGGACCTGAGTTCGATCCCACATACCACAATGCCAGACGTGGTGGCTCACGCCTGTCATCCCAGCACTCGGGAGGCAGAGACAGGAGGATTGCTGAGTTTGCAGCGGCTTGCCTGGGCACCATAGTGAGCTCAGGGCCAGCCTGAACTACAAAGCGAGACCCTGTCTCCAAAAAGCAAAAAAAAAAAGAAAAGAAAAAAAATGGGCTTAGTATTTGAATAGATAATTCTCTAAAGAAAACACAAATGACTGACAGGTACATGAAAAGGTGCTCAACATCACTAATTATTAGGGAAATGTAATTAAAACTACAGTGATATCATCTCATGTCATTCAGGGTGACTATTATAAAAAAAGATTAAGTGTGAGGATGTGGAAAAATTGAAATGCTTACACACTATTAATGAGAATCTGAAATAACACAGGCAATATAGAAAACAGTATAGAGGTTCCTCAAAAAACTAAGCAGAGGGCCAGAGATTTAGCTCAGTGGTTCCAGGGCCTGCCTAGCAAGTGCAAGGTCCCTGGTGCGATCCCCAGTAACCACATACAACAATACTGGGTGTGGTGTCTCACACCCATTGGCAATCAGTACCACATACCACAAATGCCAAGCTTGATAGCTCAAGCCTGTAATCCCAGCACTCGGGAGGCAGAGGTAGGAGGATTGCTGAGTTCAAGGCTTGCCTGGACTACATAGTGAGCTCAGGGCCAGACTGAACTACAAAGCGAGACCCTGTCTCAAAAAACAAAAGAAAACAACCCTAAGAAGAAAGCCCCCATCTAATCAACCATATTATTCATTCACAAGAATTAAAACCAGATATATTAGCACTCTTATGTTCTCTGCAGCACTATTCACGGTAGCCAAGATACAGAAACAACTTAAATGTCCATATGAAGTTGAGTGGATTAACAATATGTGGTTATATACAGTGGATGCACACTGTTGTATGTGTATTTTTAAAAGTAGGAAATTCTGCAGTATGGGAAATACTGGGATGAACCTTGAGATATTATGCTAAGTGACAAAAGCTAGAAAGAAAAGTAGTGTATCATTCCACTTATACAAGGCATCTAGTGTTCAAATTTAAAGAATCAAAGAAAAGAATGACGATTTCCAGGGACTGAGGAGAAAGGAAGGGGACAGTTCCTGTTGAAGGACGTGAAGTTTCCTTTAAGCAAGTTGAACACCTAGAGTTCTGCTTACAACATTGTACCATTAGTCAACAATAATGTATTGTGCACTTAAAGACAGTGCTAACAGTAAATCTCACCTTACCACAATAAAATTAAGAAAACCAACCAGACAAAGAAAATCAACCTGGGAAATGGAGGTGACTGAGAAACTGGACAGGGATGTGAACTCAGCCGTACTTTCTCTTTCTCCTCACTTGTTTCCAGCCTCGGAATTAGCACAGAAGAGACACTGTTACCATTCGTATGTGATTTGCCCACGAGGGTCTCTGTGTTAAGAGCTTGTCCCAGTGCAGGCAAGACGGGAGCTGATGGAACCTTTAGGAGCTGGGGCCGAGCAGGCCTCAGGTCCCTCAGAAGGGAACACTGATCCTCTAAAGTGAGTCTTTGAAAGAGTGAGTTGTTATACAGACCTGGGGCTAATGCCCGAGTCGCTCTCTCCCTTCCTGTTTCACATGTGACTTTTATCTCCTCACCTAAAGTCAGAGATCTGTCAGGTAATCCTCACTTAGGAGCCACACTGTTTGGATTTTCAGTGGCTCAAACTGAGAAGCAGAAAAAGCTCTTCCATCTCCACAGTTAGCTGCCCCAGATGTTTCACTGTAGTAGGGTTAGGGCTACCCCTGGCCTCCACCAGCTGGTTAGAAAAAAACCCCAGTGATCTAAACCATCTTGTTTTTGAAGGAGTTTCTTATCTAATCTTTCCATTACCAAAATTCAAATGGCGCCTTAGTTCCATTCATTTAGTTGTCAGGTCATATGCCACTTGATGCAAAAGGAGACATCAAACACCTGTCACATGCAAGTAGTGTTAGGTGCTAGAAGGATGAAGATTGTAAGACACAGTTCTTTTTTAGTTCAGGCTGGTCCTAAACTCAAGATGTAGCCCAGGCTGGCCCCGAACTCACAGCAATCCTCCTGCCTCTGTTTCCCTGGGATTACAGGTGTAAGCCACCACACCCAGTAATGTGATATGTGGTACCGAGGATCGAACTCAGGACCTTGTACTTTCCAGGCAGATGCCAGAACCACTGAGCTAAATCCCAGACCCAAGATGTAGTTTTTGATCTCAGTTAACTTATGGCTCATGATGGGACATGCTGAGAAGGATGGTCTGACAATTCCAACCACTATTCTATAAGTAGCAAAAATTTTCCCTCCTCTCTCTCTCCCTTTATATGTCTGATGTTTCAGGTCAAAGGACATCATTCCACATGTGCTTGAGTACCATGCAGTTATTTCACAAAGGAACTTGACCATGGAGATCAGTAAACTACTGACTCAGTGAGCACTCTGAGGCTCAGTAATATCATTTCCATTGCCCATTTGTCTTTTTAAAATCTGTTTGGGAGGCCAGTGAATCCTCTACCAGGACTAACCCTAAGCTATTCCTGGAGAACCCCTTGTTATCTATCGTGTTGATCTGGTTCTGCCCAGTGCTCTGTCCAAGGGCAGAGTGGCCTGAACACAATAGTGTGAACAGAGGAATAAATAGTCCTGCTTTTCCAAATCATCTACCGCAAAAGCCTCTTCCAGCTCCTTCTGAACAAATGACTGGTTATTTAAAACCTATGTTCACATTAGGTCTTCATCTTCCATTTAACCTCATCTTGATTGTTTCTATTTCAGAGCAACACCCACGACCAGGAAATCTCCTGGAAGGGAGTATCCAAAGTCATCTGCAAGTTCAGCTGACAATTTTTTAAAGGTGGCATTTTGTGTTTCTTAAAATAGAACACCTAATGTAATGGAGTTTTGCTGAAATGATTACAGGGAACTGTAATAGATACTATAAAGTCACCTTACACTCAGAGAATCTTAATGGTTTGGAGAAGCACTGTCACATGCTTTTTTCTTTCATTACTGCAAGTTTCTGGGGAAGGAAGGGGGAGGGATTATCACTGTGACTTTAGAGCTTCATGGCTCAGAGTAGGGGCCTTAGCACCACTCTTCAGGCCTGAGATTCCTTGTCTGGGAAATGAAGATCATCCTAGTATTTATCTCACAGGGTTGTTGTGGGACTATGTAAAACACTATGTGGTTTATAAATGTGTTCTAGAATGCACGATTGATATTGTGAAATAGAAAATATTCAAAGGGAAATGGGTTTTAGGGGTAAATAATGAAGAAAGAAAAAAATTGATGGTTAAAAAAAGGAAACAATGCTCGTGTATATAGGGGCGGGGAGGAGGGAGGGTGGGTAGCAGAAGGGGAAAAGTGAGAATTAAGTTGTGTCATATATTGGTACAAAATTCTCAATGTGGAGTGCAATTGTGGTGTGTGTATATAATATACCAATAAAATGTACCAATAATAAAAAACACTATGTGGTTGGCACATAGGATTTTATCTGTGTTTACGACTACGAGTAATGAGGAAACTGATCCCAGGGAGGATTTTTGATTTGCCTGAGGGCCTGCACAGACCTGGGGAAAATCTGGGGCAGAAATCATGCCCCACACTCAGACGGAAACTGCTGTCTGCTGTCTTCTAGGGCTCCAGGGAACTTCAGCCCAAGGCCAGGAATCTTTCCAAGAGACAAAGTGCTGCCTCCTTGTTCTAGGTCATTGTGTGTTAGGCAGCTTTTTGTTGCTGTAAAAAATATCTGAGATAAATAAGCATAAAAGAAGAAAAGGGTTATTTAGGCTCAGAGTTTTGGGGATTTTAGTCCATGATTGCATGATACTGCTGCTCTGGGAGCTGCTTACCTGATAGTGGCTTTGAAGTGAACAGAGAGGAAAGGGTCTCTAAATCCCTTACAAGGACACTCCTCCAATGATCTACCTTCCTCCCCTAGGCCTTACCTAGTAAAAGTTCCATTAGCTCCCAGCAGTTCCAAGCTGAGGATCAAGCCATGAACTCATTGGCCTTGTAAGATACTCTAGATCCAAAAGGTACACCTCAAATAACACCATGATGAGGATGCCAGCTGTTAATGGCCTGAGGCTATTTGAGAAATCAGTTGTTTAAAAGCTTAGTAGTCCTTATCTGCCAACACCTTGAATCACTATGACCCTCTGGATCCATGCCCAGTGAGCCACACAGGGCCTTGAGAGCAGTGGACTCCTCTCAGGCCTACACACCCTCTTGTCCTCCTTCCCACAAGCCTCACGATCATGCATTGGCATGACTCTTGCTGGTGAGGTCATGTTCAAATCTCAGTGTCAGCAGAAGTCTTTCTTCTGAAGCCATCCTGGACCCATCAGAAAATTCTTTTTGTGGTATTTCTGCACAAGAATGCTCCTGGCATTATCACAGTACTCTTCATTCAGGTTACTGTTTAGATAAAAATTCATCTCTCCTATTTGAATAGGGTGTTCCAAGGACCAAGGGCATTCACCTGGACATCTAGTCCTGTGGCTTGTGTGGTGATGGCATCATAAACATTTGTGGAGATGAAGTGACTTGAATATAAATCATCACAGTGGCTCTTATTTTCTTTCTGGAGATGGTGCAGGTAGATGCATCATTGAAGACTTTACCCTTCCCTGGCCCCAGATCACTGTGGCCTGGGTTCCAAAGAAGTCTTCCAGAAAAGTCTTCCTTCAGGATTACCAGGACTGGGCTGGGCATTTAGCTCAGTGGTACCACACCTAGCTTGCAAGCACTAAGTCTTGAGTTCAACCCCCCATACCATAAAAAATAAAACAAAAATAACACAAAGCAAAGCAAAACAAAACAAAACACCAAACAGAATTATTAGGACTGCAATGACTTTCTGGAAAGTGGTGGATGATAGTATGAGTCTAAAAGAATCAGGATACTGCACATGAGAAAGATAGAAAAAAGGTTCAGAACAATCCTAACTAAATTTAGTGGGGAAGGAGCCACATGAAAGGCTGGCAACCTTCTCTGTGGGTGGTATGGGGAGGGGATGAAGATCCTGCTCTCAACTGGGATTATTATTTTTATCTCTCTTGACCCATTGAACTGCTCTGGCATGACAATTCAGGATCTGAATTTGTCATTTAACCCCCTGGGCTACTGTCGCTCTCCCCTGAGCGGACTGGCCTGCAATCTGTCCAGTCCCCTTCAGCCCCTGGGCATGAAGTCTTCCTCTTGTCTCCTCCTGGGTTAGTGCAGGTTGGGCTCACTGTGCAATGCTGGACACATATCCTTTAGACCAGACCAATCATCTACTTGCAGGATCGGTAGGTAAGTAGGTGCCTTGCCAGAGATATTCAAAATAAATTATCAGCCTCTGATTGGTGAAGTTCAGGAAGTTTTATAATTCAGTGCTGGCAAGCTTGGGTGTAAACAGGTACTTCTATGTGCTGCTGGTGGAGGTCCATGCTGGATCACCACCTGGTGGGAGCCACTTGGGGGCATCCATCAAATTTAAAAACCTACCTATGTCGACCCTGTTCTACAGCAGCATGGGCTTTTGACACATGCTCAGAGCTGTCATATATGGTGACTTTGGCTGTATATTAACTCATTTAGTCATCACAAAAACTCCCTGAGGTAGGAGGCAGCATCATTGCTATTTTGCAAATGAGAACATTGAAGAAAAAAGATGCTAGACATATGTCAAAGGTTATCCAGGCAGTAAGAACTCAGACATCAGGCTTGCTGGTGAGCTGCTTACCTACTGTGCCATACTAAATCCTTCCACATTGTTATCCATTGAAATATAATCTATACTAGACCCAAATTAAAGACAACTTTACCCTCTGGCAGAAAGGAAAGATTATATCATAACTTTTCTGTACAAAGAAGAACTAGGCCAGTTTCTTTTTCAAGAAATGAAGTTGTTGTGGATTTATACATAATCTACATGCCATAAAAACTTAAGTTAAAAGAAGCAAAGCATAGGAGATTATGCCACCTATTATGAAAAAAATTATCCACAATTATGCCTCAATCTGTACAGCACAGTTCTGGAAAGATACATAAGAAGAGATAAAACAAAAGAACTAGTTTTCCTGGGAGAGTGGACATGAGGAAAAGGGATGCTTTTCACTGATATCTTTTTTTTTTTTTTTTGCTTTTTGGAGACAGGGTCTTGCTTTGTAGTTCAGGCTGGCCCTGAACTATGGTGCCCAGGCAAGCCGCTGCGAACTCAGCAATCCTCCCATCTCTGCCTCCCGAGTGCTGGTATTACAGGCGTGAGCCACCACGCCCAGCATTATATGTGGTAACCGGGGATCGAACTCAGGTCCTTACGCTTGTGAGGCAGGCGCCGGAACCACTGAGCTAACCCTCCGGCCCTTTCACTGATATCTTTATGCACCTTTTAAATTCTACTGCATACTGGGATTACATATCGGGGAAAAAAAAACTGAATTGGAAAGAATATACAAGACCTGCAAAGTGCATAATAAGTGCCTAATAGAAAACATAGCATTAGACACTTAATTCTACTAGTAAACATGTGTCATTTTGAAGTACTTTGTTCATGCATAACTCTGCTTTAACATGTGGCTTGGAGACCAGCACATAGCAAGTACCCCCAAATGCCTGTGGGAAGAATGAATACTGAATTGAATCCAGTGGAACTGGTATTTATTGAGGGCCCTTCTGCAATTTTATATAGGAGAAATCTGTACTTCTCATCCAAAAATAAGTTCAGTAAGGGACAGTAATCTAGATTACTAGATTATGGAGAGTTACGGTGGGTCAGTCCGTGGTTCTAAACACGTACTGATTTGTATTTTGGATTTCTTCAGAAAGTGCTACTTAAGATGTGGTAGTTGTTCTCAACTCAGGATAATTTTGCCCCAGGTGACCTCTGGCAGTGTCTGGAGACATTTCTGATTGAGATGTTTTGTGTATGTGTTTGGGGGGGTGTTACAAACATTTGGTGAGCAGAGCCCAGAGAAACTGCTAAATATCCTATGTGCAGAAAACAACCTTCATTACCACAAAATTTTCCACGTCCCAAAATCAGGTGTGGAAGTGGCTAAGCCTGAGTTGGAGGGTAGTATTAGCTCATGCCAACACAACTCGAGTGTTGGACCCTTGTTCAGAAGCCTTGGCACTTATTCAGAGGTTTCATGTGTTTGTGCGCACTCCTAAAACACACTTGTGCAGTCTTCTTGAACTGCATTTGTATTTAGTGTCTAGCTTATCAATCTCAGTTTAAATTTAACAGAGGACCCAGCCAACTCCAATCCCCTCCTGCTCCAGTCACTTCGAGGGTCTGACAAATACTCGAATATCTGAGGAACAACTTTTTGGGACATCTTGAAAGAAGACCATGAAAAGTTCAGCTGTGCCTAGAGGCAGGATTTGCTCGTGGATGCTACCTCATGAGGCTGCTTCCTAAGAAACACAGGGTGAAGGGAGACACCCACATATGCCTCAGGCAGAAGTCTTCAGCAAGGTTAGGGACAGCATAGATCAGGAGGGACCAGCTCAGTTGAAGAAGAGCTTCTGCCGGGCGTGGTGGCTCATGCTTGTAATCCCAGCACTCGGGAGGCAGAGGCAGGAGGATTGCTGAGTTCGAGGCTTGCCTGGACTACATAGTGAGCTCAGAGCCAGCCTGAACTACAAAGCAAGACCCTGTCTCAAAAAGAAAAAAAAAAAAAAAAAGAAGAGCTTCTACTCTTTTCCCCTCCAGGCTTCCTTCCACAGGGCAATGAGACTGCTCAGCCCGAGGTCAGGGGAGAACCCAGGGAGTCCTGCACTGCTCTCCTTAACCTCTAGACACCCAGCTGGATCTTTTCTGCCCAGAAAGCATCCTGGGTGCAAGACACTCTTACAGTGAGATGGGGGTTCAGAGCCAGTGGCTTTATCAGCTGCTTACTTGCCTATGATATGTGAGTTGCCTAGTAAATATGATCCTGAGTTTCATCCTTTGTAAAATGAGTACACTACAGGTTTTTTGCAAAGTTTCAATGAAGCCAAGGATATGAACTGTGCTCTATAACTGACCAGTTACCATAACAAACGCTAATTGTATTCAAATCCACTTTCATTAGATTTATGGTTCCCTTTTACCCTGGTGAATGCATGGTTCATTAGGCATCGTCCAGGGGCGGGGGCCTTGGTATGAGGGTTATTGTCAGGACCAGCACTTGACCCCTGCACTAATGCTGTCAAGGAAGAAAAATGACAGTTTGCAATGACACTAAGCTATACAGAAGCAGGTGAAAAAGAGACTTTGAGGTTGACATGATAAGATTCAAACTCAGTTACATTGTGTTCACACTTGAAGTGTGAAGTAGACTGAAAATTTGGAACAGCAAGACAATAAAGAAAACTGAAGGCGATTGTGATCAACATAGGAATCAAAAGGGTTACTCAAGCCAGAGCACTCAAATACCAACTTCTCGAGACTTTTTTTGTATTTCTGGCAGCAGGTAATGAACGCCAATGGAGTGTCTATGCTGTACCTGCACTGTGGGTCCAGCTGTTCCCCAGGAAGTGATGCTGGAGTCCCAGGACCTGTGATTCTGACCTTATTTGGAAACAGGGTCTGTGTGAATGTGATTAGTGAAGATGAAGCCATGTTGGGTTAGGGTGAGCCCTAAATCCAGTGGCCAATGTCACTGCCTTGAAAGGAGGCAAAGTGAAGCCACATGAGAAGGAGGCTGTGTCACAATGGGCTGAGATTGGAGGATGCATCTGCAACTCTGTGAGCACCAAGGGCTGCACTGGAATTTCCGGAGAGGCATGGAGGGAACAGGTTTTCCCTCAGAGCCAGTGAAGGAAGCAACCCTGCCAACACCTTGACTTCAGACATCTGGTCTCCAGAACTGTTGAGAATTCTGTTGATGAAGTCAACAAACAGGTGGTAATCGATTACAGCAGTCCCAGGAAAATAATACAGCTTACCATGTGCAGGACACACAGGAGCCACTGTCCCCCTGGGAGCCAGAGCTCTGAAGGACAGCCCTTGGGAAGGGCCACTGGGAGCAGAGAGGGATCAGGCTGTGGGGGAGGTGCTAGTCAGAATCAAAGGCCCCTTCTCCCGGCCAGGCTGCCTGGTCTCAGAGCAGGAGAGATGAGTCTGACGTGCCCTTTTCTTTTTCAAGTCATGAGGATAATTACTCAGAACTCTATTTCCTTCATGGTTTTACAAATAATGGACTTTGTAGTGATTTTTTCCCCAGGCCTTTGGCAGTGCTAAGGGAGGATGTAAAGGAGCCCATTAACATCAGCATGTGTCACTGGGGATGCAGAAGTGCTGACACCAAGATGAGAAATAGCCCTAATTACGGCAGGGAGAGCTGGGGTTACCTGACTCTCCAGAATGCGGCAGGGCCGGCAGGCTGATTCCTGGGGTCTTTCCTCAGCTCTTTGGGGAGGTACCTTGTGTTGCTGGATATATTCTTCCAGTCTTAAAACCTAAAACAGAAGACAAGAAACGGTAGGCAATAAATTAAAGTCCTGCCTCCTGGTTGTGGTCATTAATCCAGAAATCAGTTCTCCTAACGTCCCATTAGACAAATGCTAAGCATGCTTCTAGAAAAAGCCATCACTAATTAGCTAGTTGCTTAGTCTTTCCAGAAAAAGGTGAGTTTGCCAGGTTTATATTATTCTGCCTTTTATTTAAAAATACTTACATGGATGTACATATGATAGATGCAGGGTGACTTTTGTTGGCTTTTATGCTATTCCTGGCAGGCAACTCAATTTTTCTTTTTTAACAGAGAAAAGAACACACAAAATTTATTAGATGCCTAGGGCAGTATAGGATTATATGCCTCAATTTTTTTTTGAAAAAGTATTTGGTAAAGAAAATGAAAGTATTTTAAGATTATACAAATAAATTGAGAGAAGAGTAGCTGGGAGGTACTATTAAATTATACAGCTTTAATTATAATGGTTGTTACTAATTAACTAATTGTAGCTTATCAATTGAACAGATTGTTTCCTTCCAAATTTGAAAAGAATAAGGCCAAAAACCATGAAGGAAATTCAGACAGCACCAGCAAATATGTATAGAAAGAAATCTAACACTTGTCAGACAGCCGCTGGGTACAGGGAGGGAAAGGGGAGGGCAGAGTGACAGCAGATAGAGTCATGGTCCTTTGTCTTGGGAGACGTATTTTGTGGGAAAGACAGATACCGGTTTATAACCATAGCAACACTCTGCAGAGGTACATACAAAAAATGCAGCACTGTTAGAGGCATATTTACTCTGTGCCAGCCATAGATCTAAGCACTTTGTAATATTAACCCTCAATACAACCACTATGAAGTGAATACTACTGCACAGGAACTCCCAGAATCCAAGGGGCTTTCAGGGCAATGAAGGATGACTAGAATCTGCCAGTAGTGAAGGTGAGGAAGTAGATTCTGGGCAGCAAGACCAGCAGGTGTAAAGACAGAGGGCTGGTAGGGTGGGTGTGAAGGCAGC
>PVIC010049029.1:0-13278 GCA_004025085.1 Thryonomys swinderianus
CAGTGTCGGGCATGGTGGCTCACGCCTATAATCCCAGCACTCGGGAGGCAGAGGCAGGAGGATTGCTGAGTTTGGGGCTTGCCTGGGATACATAGTGAGCTCAGGGCTAGCCTGAACTACAAAGCAAGACCTTGTCTCAAAAAAAAAAAATTTATATACCTATGCTTTCTTGTATTTTGTCTTTCTCTTCCTCTAGCTATAGTTTTGCTGTGCAATTTTAAATAGGTCACTTCTTTTTTCTTTAGCAATGCACACTTCCGTGTATGTCAGGATTGTAAATGGGTTTACACTATATATTTATGTAATGAAAATGTATTCTCTAAATAAAATTACAAATAACCTTTTTTTTTCAGAATGATGCACAAGGCTTTCTCTTCTGCATGATTCTTTATAAATATTAGTTTAAATTTCTGACATACTTAGCTGCAAGTCAGAGCCTAGCCTGGAAATTGCTGGGGTGGGGGGGAGAGTTTCACTTACAAGTGGGTACAAGTAACACAGATCCAGTATTACAGAATGGAACACTGTGTGATAAGAATATTTTTAAAATATCATTTATTCTACCCATAAATAATTTAATTCCAAAATAATTGCATGGTTGTCTTCAAGATGGGGCCCTCCCTTGTCCTGCATTCTCAACTACTGTACAACATACAATAAACATGAGGAATTAATTTAGGTCACATGTCAAGATATTTCTTTCTCTATGTACTTTCATTATGAACTCTTCTAGAGAAAGATCATATACATTAAACTGAATACAAATAACTCCTTGAGTGAATTCTTAATCTTTTTGAAAACAATTCCTTTCTAGTCCTCTTCTTTGAATTGAAAAGAAAGAGTTGTATGAAATGAGATGTACTATAATAAGTAATTTATTGGGCCAGAGATTTAGCTCAGTGGTTCCAGCGCCTGCCTCACAAGCTCAAGGCCCTGAGTTCAATCCTGGTAACTACATACAAAACTGGGTGTGGTGACTCACACCCACCAGCAATCAATACCATAAACCATGGTGCTGGGCGTGGTGGCTCGCGCCTGTCATCCCAGTACTCAGGAGGCAGAGACAAGAGGATTGCTGAGTTCCAGGCTTGCCTGGGCTACATAGTGAGCTGAGGGCCAGCCTGAACTACAAAGCGAGACCCTGTCTCAAAAAAAAAAATAATAATAATTTATTGCTTTTAGAGTTTTCATAAAATTGCCAACTTTTTCTGTTACTTTTAATGCAGTATTTTTTCCTTATGCAGAGAGAGGTTGTCTGAGGTTTTATATAAGATATATGTATCAGATGAAACCAACTTTATGCCTCATTTGTACAAAAGTCACTGAGGAGCTACTGTGTTGCAGGAGGATCTACATCATCACTTTTGGGTTTGGATACATATCTGAGAATGGCGCTGTTTGCTTTTTCTAGGTGAGGAAGTCACTTCACCATGAAACATACAATGTAGCTTATATTCAGTTTCCAGAATCTAAATTGATTTGTTACTGTGTAATAATGAGCTTACATGACTAATTCTATTATTTATATAATAATATATTAGAATTATATGATAATATGATCATCTACTCATATGAATGTTATTTGTACTCCTTTGACAAGGCCCTTTTTTTATATACTGACCTTGTTTTTACATGACTAAAGATTATTAACCCTGAGAGACAAAAGTAGCATATTTCTGATGAGAGATGACATTATCTAGCTTTTAATTATGATTATCAAAATATATTGAAGTTTATAAACTGTAACTACTGTTTCTGATAAAACAATGCAATGCTGACTAAAACTTTGATAAATTCTTGATCCCTATATTAATTTTAAGCTCTGTTAATTTTAGTAAGTTTGCAACTATAGTCACATATTTATGTAATTAAAATTATCTAACTGCAGGGCCCACGTACCAAAGCAAAGTAACTATTGATTTTTATTTAAAATGTTATTATTGAAAAAGTAGATTTTAAGAAATTATTAGAATGAAGGGATACCACTTTCAAAAATTTAGAATATTTATTCCATTTTTTGCTATGTGATCTGTGAATTTGCTTGTATATCCTGTCAAGCATTAACTTTAAGTGAAGAAATCATATTTATAATTTTGAAATGTCATATTTTGATAACTAACTACTACAAAGTTTTGAGAGTAATCTACAAACCCAAAATCATTTTTTAAAAATATTTCAGACAGAAACCAGCTGTGTCCATGCTTGCTTATAATCCCAGCACTCTGGGTAGCTGAGACAGAAAGACTGTAAGTTTGAAATCAACCAGGGAAATTCAGTGAGGCTCTTTCTCAAAACAAAAGGAAAATAAATTATACACAGTCCATTCATACTCCTGGACTAATCCCTGGTTATCACAACACTGTTCCCACATCAGACTGATAAAGCATCTGGTTTTCAATGAAGCAAACACTAAACCATGTCTCAATTACAATGAAGGAAGAAACAAGAAGAAATGATTTCAAAACCTAGAAATCCATCAGAGTTATTAGTTATAGCTTATTATTCAAGATACCACCCTAAACATTTGCATGTCTGGAAACAAGCCAAATATCAGTAGTAAAAGATCCATGCTTGATTTTAAAAACAGACCAAGTTCCGAGAATATCCATTACTTCTATTGCTATACTGCATGAAAAGCAATCTGATGTACTTTCTTATAGCAACACGGTTCTTTAATATCTTCTTATAAAATACCTTAATGCATTTGTTATCTTCCATTTAATTTGTTTTATGAATAATTTAGCTATAAACCCCACATCTTCTACCAAACTATAACCTTGTGGTTGCTCTCGTCAATGAAGCCTATCTACCTTGACTCATTTTGATCACATTGGTTAATTAAAGAATATTACACATGATATGAGAACCCACACGGTTGAGGGGCTTAGTATAAGTCCTGGAGAGGAAAGAAACCTAATATTTTGATGTATGTAGACATATAAATTTTTAGCAGATTTATCAGGAGGAAAATGAAACTGGCAGTGTTTTTAATAAGCATATATAACATGTTTCCTTTCAAAATTGTTGTAAAGGCTGGAATTATTCTATCTTTTAAACAATATACAAATGAGGGGGCCGGAGGGTTAGCTCAGTGGTTCCGGTGCCTGCCTCACAAGCGGAAGGACCTGAGTTCGATCCCCGGTAACCACATATCAACACCGCATACCACAGTGCCGGACGTGGTGGCTCACGCCTGTCATCCCAGCACTCGGGAGGCAGAGACAAGAGGATTGCTGAGTTCGCGGCGGCTTGCCTGGGCACCATAGTGAGCTCAGGGCCAGCCTGAACTACAGAGCGAGACCCTGTCTCAAAAAGCAAAAAAATATATATATACAAATGACATGAAATGAAGCTCAAAATTATCGAAGTTTCTGCTACATTTTTTTTTATTTCCCGTAGGTGGAGGTCTAATTAAACATGATCCTTATTGTCTCATTTGAAAACTATTAAAATTGAAGGCATGTAACAAGAGTTGAAAATTAGAAAAGTCATTATGTGGTCAAACTTTCTTCAAATTTTCATTTTCTCTTAAAATTGCTTAAGACAAAGCTGTATGATTAGATGAAATTCAAACATTTTATTGTATGAATATAAGTTAAAGCTATTCAAACAAAATATCAACTTCGAACTCATCAGCACAGTAGGTGTAATCAGTTCAAAGTCAACTTGATACACTTCATATATGTTTGCATTTTCCAATTGAACTTCACCTGTCACAATCCTTAAGTAAAACATTTCTTTCATTTACCCATCTTCCTTTCACACAGCAAAAAAAAAAAAAATGAAAGATTTACAAGCAAATATGTTAAAAACTCCAAGAGACACACATAAAATAGATTTTACCCAAAATGTTATTTACCTGATTAAACCGAAGTTTTAAAGTCTTCATGCAATCACATGATATTTTGAAAGGTCAGTTTGAGAAGCTAGGAAAAGCATGTTTCTTGCTCACTCAGGCATGAATTTCAAAAGCTTCTCACCTTCATAAATGTGAATGTGGATTGCCTTTTCTCTCCATGCATTTTTCTCAGTACAATAAGGGTGACAGTATTCTAAGTTTGAGTCTATAGCAAAGGTCTTTCTGAATCTTGCAGGCATATGAAACTATTGGAATCTTATGGTTCAGTGGGAAACACCATTTCCTCCCTTGTCATTCTCAGTTCATAATTCAAAAGTGACAAAGCTAGTTTTATCTAAGCTACCTAGCTCCTAGAAAATTTCACCTTAGCCCTGTCGATCAAAAAAAAAAATTATCGGGTCAGATTTAGCTCAGTGGTTCTAGGGCCTGTTGAGCAAGCTCAAGGTCCCTGGTTCGATTCCCGGTCACCACATACAATAATACTGGGTGTGGTGATTCAGGACCACCAGCAATCAGTACTACACACTACAGTGCTGGGCATGGTGACTCTCACCCAGCCTGTAATCCCAGCACTTGGGAAGCAGAGGCAGGAGGATTGCTGAGTTTGAGACTTGCCTGGGCTACCTAGTGAGCTCAGGGCCAGCTTGAACTACATAGTGAGACCCTGTCTCAATGAATTAATATGATTCGGAAAGAAAATGAAAGAGCGTGGATATAAGGGGGTGTGCTGTGGGTGGGTAAGGATGTGGCTAAAAATGAGAATTAACTTGTGTCATATACTGGTACAAATTCCCCAATGTTGTGTGTGATTGTGAGTTGTATATAAAATACACCAATAAAGAATTCAATTTAAAATAATAATAATAGTAAATAAAATATTTTTAAAATTACCTCCTAAGAACTGCTTTCTGAAGTTTTACAGGAAAGTGCACCATCATCTCAGTAATCAGTGAATACCAACTATTCAGCTCCAAATTCATCCTCCAGACTATTTCCCTGTTCACCAAATATGAGCTTTGTCTTAGCATGTAGAACATCTTTAGTTATTGGAGGAAAATTAGTGCAAAATGAATTTTCTGAAAATAGTCCCTATATATTTGCTGTACAGAGTAGGAAAATAGTTGATCAATATACATAGATTGAGAAAATACTTTCTGATAACATAATTAATTGAAAGTTGGTGACAAATCCTTAAGTTTCAGCAAATACTCTGTTTAGGTACAGGAGTTTTACCTGACTACAACTTGGCGGAAACTCACTTCCAGACCCTTGGTGATCTCTGCTGTGACTCCTGGCAAATATTGTTCCAATACTGTCTTCTCCTTATACTGACAACAATATATAGTGTTTGACTGGTCTCTGTGGGCACTTTCAATCTTAATGAGAATCACCTACTTGTTTCGCATAAATATAAAAATATGTCTACCCTGACATTCCAAACAGTTGCTTCACTATTTCCACTACTTTGAACAATGGTTTGCCCATTGTAAAGTGAAAGGAGGTGGAAAAAAAGTGGCCTAAAAGATCTGCTCTTCTGCTAAAGTGGTATGTTTAATAGTTATTACTTAAGTAAAGATGATATGTCTTTTTTTTTTTTTTTTGAGACAGGGTCTCACTTTGTAGCTCAGGATGCACTGAGCTCACTATGTAGCCCAGGCAAGCCTCGAACTCAGCAGTCCTCCTGCCTCTGCCTCCTGAGTGCTGGGATGACAGGTGTGAGCCATCACACCATGCTGATCTGTCATTTTATATATGTTCTATATTAAACTTTACACAATATTTCAATGTCAGTATTAATTTTACTTTAATTACATAGAACCAATGTTGTAGAGATTGAATTCATTTTCAGTGTCTCTGATTTATGGGTCAGTAAATTTCCAATTTTCTCTTCATGGTGATAATTGAACTGTTTCCTAGGTGTTCAGTAATACAGCATAATATTTGGTAGGTTTTAAGATGTACTGACTTTAGATAATGGCCAGGGGACTTATCTGAAATTACATAAGTCTAAAATTTTAGACTATCCTAGAAAGAAGAGTTGAAGTTGAAAAGTAGAATAAATAAGAACTGTGTTAGCTTAAGGGGAACTTTTCTGAAAATTACTTTTTGAAGGGATTTCCCTTAATATAAACTTTACTGAATTGTGGAAAATAAAGAGAAGAATGTGGAAAATCACATAGCAGGTTACCTGTAGTTGTTAGAGTAATGCAACTGTGCCCCTGGCTTTCGGAACAGGACAAAAAGGTGGCATGGAGTTTTAAATATTTTACTCCTGTTATTCCTGAAGAAGACAATGTAAATTAATGAGAAAGGATGGAAAAGAAAGAAACACTAGTAGTCATTTAAAACCACTTCAGTCTCTATTTGCACCAAACTGCTCAGAACATCTAACCTACAAAAGACCAACAAACAAAAAAAACCTCCTCTAGGTTTAATTTATGGTTTTAGAAAAAAAGTATTTAAGCATAATGTATGGGAAAGATTTTTAGACTAAATCATTCAAGTTAGCAAAGTTCACAAAAGTCTATGTTTTCTGGACCACGGAGTCACACATTAATTTCATCCCTTGAGTACTCTACTGGTCCCCAGAGATGGAAGCTAGAGGCTTTCCCTTCGGCACTATGCTACCAGTCAAGGGCAACTAAAAGCTCAGGTAACGAATCCACCTCACGAGTACGAAGAACAGGTTAGCCGCTCTCTGGAATCTGATTTCACATTTCTTTCATAGCTCGCTTGACGAATGCACCTTTTGCCCTTCTAGCTGCTGCGCGGAGACCACCTTCTGTCTGTGGATCAAGTCCCTGCGTCCTCCCCAGGCGACCCGCTGACTGTTTCTGTTCACTGTCACTTTCTGTGACACCACCCTCCCCTGCCACCAGCACCACCCCCTGTCACGCTGCAGTGACTGAGCAGTGTGCAGCAGCCCTAACAGACAACTTCCTTTTAGCCAGAGATCTCAGGGCAGAAGATGCTCAGGGCTAACTAGAAAGCTCACTCGGAGCTCAAGACTCACCACAGTGTGATCGGCTGAGACTCCTGCAGTCATGCTCTAAAGCTGTCACGTGTGACTTAACAAATACATACTTAATTACTGCATCATTTTAAGTGCATAGCTCATTTCCTTACCGCAGCTGGCATACAATTAACAGGTGAATCCAGGTTTCTCTAAGTAGCTTCCGTTAGCACACTTTCTCACTGTTTTCCTGAATGTGGAAACGACTTACAGAGCTGCCTCACACAGTGCCCACGTATTTGAAAAGGACACAGCAACAACAAAACCTGGAACTTCCTACCTCCTGGAAACTGCATCACCACACATGAATATATGCATAGAATTTTTGAGAAAAAATATGGGAACGGACAGTGCAATGATGAATCTTCTACACTGAGTGTGCAAGGAAGAAAAGGAAGAAGAATGAAATTAGGAGAATTCTGAAAAATCACACTTAGCCTCCTCAGTTCTCTTGTTTGACACCGAATATGATACATTATGTACATGTTCACCACATATCCAAAACTGTACCCTAAAACCACCTATTAATTTATTCTCCTCACCAAGTCCACATGAATATTTATAGTTATTGCCACTCTAGTGGTGGGAAGTCGAGGCACAAAGGGATTATGAAATTTTCCAAGTTACTCAGCTTATAATTTAAAAGAGGCTGCATCAAAGCCTTTAATTCAGACTGGGCCCTCACTTGCAGTCACCATTGCAAATGTGCCTTTAGTAATGTCTCGTAACTTTACTCTGTGGTGAGAGGAGCCTATTGATTATACCTGCATTAATATAAACAGCAGCAGGTTCTTAAAATAGCAACAGGTCGTAAGACACTTTTCAACTATAGAAATTTCATGTTTCTCATGAAAAATGATTAAATATCCATGGTGGGTAAATGCTACTCTGAAACTTGTTTTGCAACTCTGTAGATCTTATCTGAATTCTAAATAAATAGTAAAAATTGTGGCTAAATAGATATTTCCCTTTGGCCTTAGCTTTCTGGATTTTCAGCTGAGGTTTGTTACTTAGCAATTATGATTTGTGCTTTAACCGCGCTTTTCCACAGGACCTCACTCATCACCAAATTTAGTTTTATCTGCTTAATATTAGGTTAATAACTTTCAGTTATATGCCTTGTGCTTTAAAAATGTTTAATAGCCCCTATCTTTTCTGAAAATGAACTTAATACATATGAATGTATGGAATTGAAAATTCATTATTATTAAATGGTATAGAATCTTATTATTTTATTGATCTAATATCCAAGGATGTGCAATTGATCCTTTTATAATGACATTTAAGAGCTCTAGAAAAATGGCTAGGCCTCTCTGCTAGTTGCTAGAATTTATTTAGCCTTCCATTTGTGCCTTATCCTGATCTTGGTGTCTAACATATATCTCACTCAATTTGCAGAACTATGTAAAATCGGTATTCTTAGCACCTCTGATTTACAGATGAAGAAATGCAGCCTAGATCAATTTACCCAAGTTCACACTGCTAGTATATGGGAACTAGACCCCAAATGGACCTCTTAATGACTACTTCCAACCAGCACCATCCACCTGACCTTTTTGTAGTGACCGAAGGGGGCTATAAAATAATGGATTATATAACTAATGAACTGGACCTTTACATTTTGTTTAATTTTTATCTTAAACCAGACATGGCCAGTGTTCACCATATTGGCATTACAGCTATACTGCCTCATGTTTAATTATATACACACTCAGCCAGTTTTCACATCTACTTGTAAAGTGCTCAAAGTCCTTCTGGTTCTGCATAAAGAGTGTTAAAAAAAACAGTGAGAAAAAAATCTTATATGTTTTTGAAATCACAGCATGCTAATAACCTAACACAACAGATTATTAGGAAGTGCCAACCTGTGAATCACTGCACCCTTCTCTTCCCATACAGGAAGCCTCTTTAGACACTGACTTGTCCGGGTCTATTGAAGTCTTTTTCATAGAAAGGGTGGTGACCCAGAGTGAAGCCAGGAGCCTTGGATACATCCCCACTCCAGGGCTCACCCTGCGCATGTCCGTTTCTCTACAGTTCTTCCTTCCACACTATTTTCAGCGTGAAGCCGTCAGACTGGAAAAGGGCTCAGAGCAAAAACAATGTGAGGGCTGTTGCTCCCAAACCCCTGCCTTCCCATGGTAAAGACAAGTCCCAACAACAGCCAGTTCTTCTTGGAAAGAAAAATAAATTTTAACAACACACACAGCAACATCTGGAGTGTACAGTTGATGTCTTCCTAAGTACTTTAAAAAGACAAACTCTTTGAAATTCCACAATCTCTATGCTGTAAGCATATGATTAAACATTTTTCTTAAAAAGAGAAACTCAGAAATTTGACTTTTGTGGGGTTTTTTTTGTTCTACAGAAAACTTACTTCATACAGAAAAATTACCAATAAAGATTTTAGAGATGTTAGCTTTTTCTTTCTGGGTTTTTTATTTCTACATACACCAGTTATGTGGAGAGGATATCATATGTGTTCTGAAGCCAAGCTACCTACATTTTAATTGTTGTTTTAGCCACAGCTACATGGTTCTTGACAAGTTAATCACTTTGTTCTTTAATCTGCTTTAAAACGGGAATAATACAGCACCTAATGGATAGAGCCATCAAAATATTAAGTTAATAGAAAGTACTTTGAACAATTTCTGGCATGTAGTAAATGTGTAATGCATATTGGATATTATTTACAGTATTTATTCTTATTATATGTTTTCTTATGTTAGTATTACTGGGCTTCTTCCTGAGATGATTTTATATGTATACACACAAACACATGTATGTATGTATATTGGGTGTGGTGCTAAAGAGTTAACTCAGGGCATTCACTCAAGCTATATCCCATGTTCATTGCTAAGATGCTCAAACTGTTTTCCAACTTGGCATTCTTCTGCCTCAACATGCCACAGTGCTGGGATTATAGGTCTGTATGACCATGTATACAACTCTGAGGCTATTTTAGGCTAGAGGTCTGCTCAGTATTTCTGTCTTTCTCTTTTTTCTGTCTCTCTGTCTCTGTCCCTCTCTCTCTCTGCCTCCGTCTCTCTCTCTCTCTCTCTCTCTCTCTCTCTCTCTCTCTCTCTCTCTGCCTCCGTCCCCCCCTCTCATCCAGCCCTATAGCACTCAGAAATATGTACTACATGAGACATAAATATTTTCTCCAGCACCCAGAGATCAGGTAATGTGGTCACCATGCTGTTAAATAATCTCTAATACATGAAAGCTTCTTTCAGTTGTATTTGTTTCTCTAGATAGAAAATTTCTTAGTGAATAAGATGCTACTACTTAAGATCCACTTTTTTACATATTCATTGTCAACAAAGGCAGTGTCTTATCCCCTAGAAAGTCAACCAAGAATCCAAAAGTAGCATATTTAAATGAAAGCATGCTTATAGCAGGGCATGCTGGGAAGGAATCAGCAGGTTTAAAACAGATGAATATTTAGTAACTATTTTAAGAGAAATTTTTAAAAAGCATGAATCTACATCTTGCAGATTAATAAGACACATGTATCTGCAAAAGTGTTTATGTTTAAGATAAAGACATCAACTCAGAGATAGAGTGTAGACTAATTAAAAGATATAAATTACATTTCTTGTGACTTCAAGGAGAGAGAGGTACAGGATGGCTCAGCAAAAGCCACGTTCTCAACAGGGGAACTGTGATTATAAACAGCCCAGAGCTTTGGCTATTATAGGAATGCATATGTCAAAATATCTGGGGTCATAACTATGGACAAAATTTATATAATTAACAAATGTATCATTCTCCTTTTGGTTTCCTATGAAGTTGTGCTGACATACCTTCAGTAACAATAACTTCATAGCAAAATTAAAATAAACTTTGTATTTGTTATTAAAGCCTAGTTTTACTTACGGGAATACTCCAGTGAGATTTTGTGAATGGCTTACATAGCATGTGTTCTAGTTTTCTTAAATGATATCGCTATCCCTTCTCAAGCCATGCATCAGAAACTAATCTTGTTAGCACTTCTGCAAAATCTTGCCCTCTGCTCCCAAGTGTCATCTATTTAGGTGTAGAGCACTGTGAAGCTTATTTTTTGCCAATTTACTTAGAAACCAGTCTGTGTTCCGGATACAGGAGCAGTTGGAATGGTACAGTGAACCTGGTGGGCTGTTAAGCACTTCAGTTAAGCACACTGCTTCACGCACCATGGAAATACTGCTGGGGGAAGTATAAGGCCCAGTATTCATCACTGGACGCGCTCCAGAGGAGAACCCAGTGCAGGGTCACGATTCTCTTCAAAGTCTCTTCAGTTGGCTTCAATTGTTTCCCAATCACTGCTTTTTCAGTTAATATTTTTGAAGGACGTTTATTTAATAAGCATGTTACTGATGACCAAATGGGTAAAAAAAAGGTCAGACTGAGAGAATATGGAGGAGTGAAGAGATGTAATGTTTATGTAACTTGTTCTACATATTCAAAGAAGCAGTATTCCATACTACTGTTTCAGCATAAGCAATCATGTTTTCAGGAGTATATAGTCTCAACAGTCTAGTCCAAATTACGCTGTTGTTTTGTTGTTGTTTACAATGGTTAATTGGGCTTCAATATTATGCTTGTTAAGAAAATAATTACAATGTTGATCATAGCACTAGGGGTAATTATTTTTGTTCCAAGCATTAAATATGAACATATTACTGGACTTTCCCCTTATTTTATGTCACTATTATGAACAATAAAAATAAGAACAACAGGTACTGTTCCAAAGAACTGCTCTCTAATCAGGTTTTGGCTCAAGATTTAATGACTATGTTCATAGGCATACTTTTAAATTTTCTTTCTTTAAATCTCCTTTCACACACTGCAGGGGACTGGGCTAAGTAAACACAAGTTAGAAAATCTATATATTTTAGTGTGTGTATATGCATGTGTATGTATGATGCTCATGAACTACATTAGATATAGGTATATAGCTACAGTCAGAAATCCAAATACATAATTTAGAAACTAAGGCATTATTCAATCAATGAATGTTCTCATGTAATTAGTGAAACTTTATGTTGACTGTACATTTTCTTGTTTAACTGGTTAATAATGCATATATAAGCATATGTTTGAAGATTTAATGTGAAACAATTAAGTTTACGTAAACTATTTAAAATATATTCTGAAGATAACTTCAGCAATAGGATGGGGAAAAGAAACAGTGTTTATCATATCATTTTATATTTTTTGAATAGAAATACACTACCCTGGGCCAGGGAGTTAGCTTAGTGGTTTTGGCATCTGCCTGGTAAATGCGAGGTCCTGAGTTCGATCCCTGGTACCATATACCACAGTGGCAGGTGTGGTGGCTCATGCCTATAATCCCAGCACTTTGCAGCAGAGGCAGGAGGATTGCTGTGAGTTTGAGGCTTGCTTGGGCCTCAGTAAGCTCACGGCCAGCGTGTACTACAAAGTGAGACATTGTCAAAAGGAAGAAAGAATGAAAGAAAGGAAAAGAGAGACAGAGAGAGAGAAAAGAAAGAAAGAAAGAAAGAAAGAGAGAGAAAGAAAGAAAGAAAGAAAGAAAGAAAGAAAGAAAGAAAGAAAGAAAGAAAAAGAAAGAAAGAAAGAAAAAACTTCTTTGTGCCTAATATTAACATATTTTAGTAAGTGTATATAAGTCAAAATATGAACTTTTTCTTTTACCCAGAGGCTTTTGCTATAGGTGACTTAATGTTTGTTCAAAATATACTTACTGTAATCCATGAAAACAACATGGACTTGTCTTGACTTTAAATACTTACAGAACCACAGTTTTATCCACATGTTTCTGCCTGGACTACCACTGCTCATAATCCTAGACTCATCACCTAATGAATGTTTCCTTGAAGTTTCCCCATCTTCATAGACATTTACACGTGGACATACACCAGGATCCCAAAAATACATAATATAGACAGCACAACGTGGATAACATTTGACTTAAAAATAAAAGCATTTCCATTGTTTTGCCATTTCATCACCTAGAAGACGATGTATTTGAAATATACTATTTTTATTCAAAACTAAGTTGTTGATCCTGATGTTTTTTTTTATTATTTGTTTGCTTGTTTTGCTTTTAGTTTTAGTTTTGCTTTGTGATACAGGGATCAAACTCAGTTTTCTTGGATGTTATACAGATAGAATTCGTGCTCCCTCTCCATCTTCCTCTCTTTTCCCCTCTCCCTCTCCATTCTGTCCTTCTCTGTTTCTCTGTCTCTCTCTCTCTCTCCCTCCCTCCCCCTCTCTTCTAAGAGTACTATGATTTATGCATGAAAAGAGTACGAAAGGTGGTAAGGATAATGAATAAGATTAAAGGAAAGAAAATAAAAGAAGAGATATGACAAAGCAACAAGTAAGAGAAAGCACACCTTGTAATCTAATCTCACATTAAACCTTTTCCTCTTTTTCCCTT
>PVIC010049030.1:0-13302 GCA_004025085.1 Thryonomys swinderianus
AGAGACAGAGAGTGAGACAGAGAGAGACAGAGAAAGAGACAGAGACAGAGAGACAGAGAGAGAGACAGAGAGAGACAGAGACAGAGACAGAGACAGAGAGACAGAGAGAGACAGAGTGAGAGACAGAGAGACAGAGGGAGACAGAGATAGAGAGACAGAGAGTGAGACAGAAACAGAGAGACAGTGAGACAGAGAGTGAGACAGAGACAGAGAGACAGAGAGTGAGACAGAGAGAGACAAAGAGACAGAGACAGAGAGACAGAGAGAGAGAAATAGAAATAGAGACAGAGACAGAGAGAGACAGAGACAGAGAGACAGAGACAGAAAGAGACAGAGACAGAGACAGACAGAGACAGAGACAGAGAGAAAGAGAGAGAGAGAGAGAGAGGAGAGAGGGAGGAGGGGTACCAAACATCTATTGTTGGGCCACCTCAACCTAGATTTAATTCATCTTTGTCAACACTTAGACTACTTTGATTGAGACTTCACGTTCTCATCTCTGTTTAGAACTTGGTTGAGAGCACTCACATTTACCTTGCTTTTTGTCTCTCTGGGCTTATTAAAGGTTTACTCTGCCTTATGACTGGCTTTGTATCCCCAAGCACAACAGGGTTCTGGTTTTGCTCCTCTGTTTTCGGTCTGTTCTCAGCACCCACTCTGCTGCTGTGTCTCTACTATCACTCCTCGCCTACTCTTGTCCAAACTGACTTCCAAAAAGTAAGACATGTTGAACTAGAAGTCCTCTTCAGAAGGTTCTCCAAATTTTAGTCATTAATATGTCACCTTTCCAGTTTTAATTTGTTATACAGGTAGATCATCTGAGCTGTAATGAATATCTGTTTTTACTTTAACTATATTCTTTAAAACCTTTTTTCTTCATTCTAAAGAATTATACACATACACAAGCATGCACAGAATTGGTGTGACATTTTTTGTAGTGTACACTTAATATACATTTAAAACTAATAAGTTAGAAGGAATATTTTCTATGAACTACCTACCATCAACTCATGTACAAATTAGAACATTTTAGAAAAAAAAGTGATCTGGTCTAACTTTCTGTTTTACAAATGAAGAAACTGGTCCAGAGAGTTTTGGTTTATCAGAAGGTGAGTGAAATGAATCTTTGAAATTCAAACCTGTGTCCTAGTTTCTAATCTTGTGCTTTTTTATTTCACTGTGCTGTTTCCTTGTTTTGTAGTTGTCCTTAATCTTAGTCTAGTGTTCTGCACACAGTGCCTGAGCTATTATTGACAGATAGGCAAAAAATTAAACTGCTAGATACAACATGGCTGGTGATCCAGCATAAATGACGGTGATCTAGGACTTTGCTAAGAAAGAAAGAGAGGCTGCTTGCTCGACAGGTTGTAGCAATACTTCACTCTAATTGACGAATTTGGGGAGAAGGAGATCATGCTGGTTACTTCCTATACTGCAGAAGAGGAAGAGTCGTGGAGTCCTGGAAGAGAAAACAACAAATAACACTTAATAATGGAACAGCCCCCCCAAGAAAAGATAGCAGCAACTGAAAGCCGAATTTGTAGTTGACTTACCTGCTTTTTTGGGATGTCCACTTCTGGCTGGAGCATTCACATCTCTGGGCTGCCTTTCTGGTAGAATAATTTTTTTTCCTAGGGATTTTAGTAAATTAAAGTTTACTGCAGTTTGTTGCCCACTCTGACATGTTCACCCTGGCCTGTGGAAAGCCTTTGCTGAAACATTTGTGGGATATTCAACTCTTCTTACTTGAAGATAGCTGGTAGGGAAGGTCTGGAAGTCTTTACCAGATTGAAGGAGCTCAGCATCGAGGGGTACACTTGGAATTGCAGTGCAGGTGATTCCGGGAAGCTTAGTTAGGCAGAGTGTGTGTTCTTGAATTTGCATTTGTGGAAGAAAGGAGTGGTTATGTACTGTTGTAACACCAAGATTCAGATTAGCATTTACATATATATCTTCTCAGCTTTTACCCAGCTGGCTCATCTCGAAAGGCCAGATGGCTCATCTTGAAAGGAAACATCTTCTTAGCTTCACTTCCTTTTTTTGACCATCAAAATGACTTTTAAATAGTTTTAGTTTACTCTGCATGTGTATATCTTTGCTGGAGGTGTTTGAGGTCTTTTTATCTGCTTGTAAAATCTGGAAACAATGACAGGGATAGCCTGTCCCATTACCCATTATTATTATCAGAGATGAACAGTAGTTTCTATTTCTGTTGCCCAAATACAATTTGACAAAACATACAAGGACTTACGGAAACACATGGCTAAATTCAAGTGAGAAGATCACTCCAGGAAGAGAAGCACGATAAATGACTTTGTTCTCACTACTCAGACAGATGAGATACTATACGTTTACTTGCTTTATGAAGGAGCAGACTTCACTTGTTGTAGTCAGCATTCCCCAAAGTCTAGTCATTCTGAGTCATGTGTTCAGGGTTCAGTCTATGCTCTTGCTTTCAGCCTCGCCCAATCCCCCTTTGCAGTTCTGTCACTCCAGAGGCTATCATTTCTGCATTTCAAAGTTGAAACCAAAGCTCACCTGAAAGATTGTCAGTGGAATATAGAGGCCAAGCTGGAATTCCAGAAGGAGAAAGGTTTTTTATGGATCGTCTGGTCAGTTTAGGCTGATATGCACGACACATAGACCTTTCTTTCAGACACAGGCTACCTTGAGAAGCTAAAGTGTGATTCCTGAACAGCTGAGAAAAGTGGGGGTCTGATGCCTGGCCATTTGGAACAACAGAGGGGTGCTATATGGACAGTATTGCACTGGAAAGCCCAGCTGTGAAGGTCAAGACTTTCTGAGAGCTGCACAATAGTCAGGCTTTTCCTATCCAACTTCCTTCTTTTCCATCTCCTTCTGGGGTATCAGACTTGCATTATGGCCTGAAACTCTACTTACTTAGAGTAAGTTGTCTCTCTTCCTTTTGTCTTTCATAAGTATTATGCTTAATAAATGTCTTTCATTGCTATTTCTGTCTTAGCATGTACTTCCAAAGGACTCTGACATTCTGACACCCAACTCAATGCTCTTTCCCAAACTTCAGCCAACCATTTATAACCACCACCACTTTTTGCAGGAAAACAGCTTTGCATATATCTTTTCATCACTTATGCCTTTGTTAACTTCATTAAAAATGATTTTACTTCTGTTGAATCTCTAGCTATGTATGAGGTAATATCTGTAAACTTTTAATTTTGATGTACTAGTTTATAGCTTTCTGATATATATTATTGTAATGTATTACCTAAAACCACCTCATATACCGTCAGTAATAGGTCAACCACACATTTATAACACTATACTTATGCTATATACCTTGATGCTTTCCTAGAATACATAAAGCAGAGACAGAGGAGAAAGATGAAGGAGGAAAGGGTGAAGAAAAGCAGACTATGCATTGGTGAGGAAAGAATAATAAAATGTCATCAATAGCAGCCTGTTTCCTGGTGACATTCATACTGTCTGCCCAGCCCTAATCTATCTTCCACTGAGTCAAAACATCCTTTATCAGCTGCCTAAAACCAAATGAAATATATTCAAATGTGAATTAAGAATCAAGATTTCTCCTGCTAGGAGTCTATTCATTTATCCCCAAAATGGACTGAAATGCTCCACTTGGAGTAAATTTTGAAGAAATAATTTGAAAGCAAAGGCTCTAATCCTCATCTTCTAAAGTGCTTGAATGCACATAATTTCTAAGAAAGAGATTTACATAACATTTCTTTTCTCATTTAAAAATATTCATTATCAAAACAAAATAAGGTGCTTTCTTTAACTTAAGAAAACTAAGACTATAATTACAGTAATCTTTCACCTTTGGTGCTATTCTTCCGGTTTAAAAGCATTATAATAATCATGATTCTGTTGTGCTAATGAAACAAAATTGAGGTTAGAACTCATGTTATGTAAGAATTTAATAGATTCTTAGTATTACAGTGATAATTTAATATTTCTCTTTAGTTCTATGAAGACAATATTATTTAGAACCTCTGCCAAACAGACATTACGAACATGGAAACCATTTTGTTAATTCCTAAATAAATTATTCTTTCAGATAAAGAAGAAGTAGGAAATAACCTAAACAAGTCACTAGGAATATCACATTAAAGACACAGGGAATTTGAAGGGAAAAATCCAAGTTATGCTTTACATTAAGTATGAAGGTACCTGTACACTTTGACAGGGTCATATAATGTATCATGCAGAAACTGGTTTTGCAAAGATTTGGTAATTGTCTGGTTCTAAAAAGACGAAATCTAGTAATGACATGCACATAGACTTGTATCAGTTGATTAAGACTCGGCTTCCTATGCTGTCTGTCTCTTAGTTTACATTTGAAACCTGATTAAAATAGTTTCAATTCCAAATCCAGATTGAATCTAAGAATAATAAAATGAGAAATCATATCAAATAATTTTTAGGTAAGGAATGAACAAAATTTCACAGCTAAAACAAAGGGAACATAATTGAAAATAAGGCTATTACAAACAGGTTTTGGTATTTACTGAACTTATTTCTCCAAGCTTCTAGAAAACACATTATGTACTTCATATATTTCCTTTTTGGTTGATTACAGATGACAAACATGAAATAGAATACACTGTATATTGCCTAGGGAGAATAAACTTTTTGTTCTTACCAGGTTAGCAAGCATGTAGTGATAACCTCTTGAATGTTTTCCCAGGATCACAACCTAGAGAAAGAAAAACGAGCAATGCTGCTTATTCAAGAAGGACATTTTCAGCTGCACAATCAGCAAGATGACTAGAACAACTGCTTTTAATGATCAACAATGTGTTAGGTCTTTCATATATAGTAAAATCACAGTTAATTGGAGTTAATTGGACATTTCTTTTGTTGTATCTTGCTTCAGTCAGACAAAACAGAAAGAATTGCTAATATCAAAGCTACAATGTCAGAATGGGGAAGGGAAATTTCTGCACTTCCAGGTCAGTAGCATCTGTCACTTAAAATAGATGGCAAAAGCAGGGAAGCTGAGGATCCCCCCCACCCATGAACTGGATTTCTGTACTTATCTTTTGAAATGGAAAATGAGCTGAACTTCGCATACAAGTCAGAAAATAGAATACATAGTACATTTTTAAAAATCTAGGATGCTTGGGGAATACAACATTCAAAGAATGGGGTTAATGGGATTTTTAGGTTAACCGAGGTTGCTTTTGCTTATTGGAAACTTTTCTAAAATGTTTGCTTTCTTTTTCTTGCCTTAATATGAAACACTTGTGACCACCTGTTTGTCTTTTTCACAAAACCATGGGGTGGTCAAGGGGCTTTCCCTCAGGGGTACATTGGATGATGCCTGGGGATATTTTTGGTAGCTACAACAAGGACGTGTGTTACTACTATCTAGTGAATAGACGCCAAGGATTCTGTCAGATAGCCTCCAGTATTCAGAATAGTTCCCAAAACTCAGAACTATCTAGCTAAAAATGTTACTGGTGCTAAGGCTGAGAAGCCATTCTTCAGGCTCACCATTCTTATAATTTTCATGAGTGGTACTGCATTACTACTAAGCCTTATACTTTGCAAAGTTCATTCATATGATATCAAAATAGATACGTGGGCTGAATATTTTCCAGCCAAATACGTTAGCTAAAATTTGTAGACTGAATACCTGATGTAGGTACATTGACTTGTAACAAAGTTCACACATTAAATTAACCAACATACATTCTGCTTTATTAAAGATTTCATAAAAATACTTTATTGAGTACTAGCCATATGCACGGTACTCTACTGGATGCAGGTGGAAGCAACAGGGAGAGGAGTACTATAGATGTTAAACATACAGCTAGATCTATAACCATGTTTTGTAAGACAAAATTATGAGTACAGTATTTGGAATAAGGCTTTGGGAAGGAGTCATAAAAGGAAGGGGCCATTAATCCCCATCATGATAAATTCCTCACTGGAAGCAATAGATGTAGTTGTCAAAGAGTTTAAAAACAACTTAGAAAGATATTAGAAATCCACACATATCAAACCAGAATTATATATAGAAGGCTCTAGTAAAAATAAATGAAACTTCCCCTATGTGAATACCTTGTATATTTCAGACAATGTTCTAGGTTCTATATATGTATTTAATCCCTAGAAAAACTCAATAGTCTTGTTCTATATGTAAAGAATTACAGGGGCATAGGGATGTGTTTCAGTGGTAAAATGCTTGCCTTGTATGTACAAGGCCCTTGACTCAATCCTTAGCACTAAAATAAAATAATATACAAATAAAGATGCATAGGTTTTAATGTGGCTGGTGAAGCCTACATAGCCCAGTTTTAAATTCAATTTCAAAAAATAAATCTTAGCCCAAAGTATTTAAATGATTTGCCTGAGACCTAGGAAGTACTACAGCTAGAATTAGAATCTGGGTCTCACTGACTCTATAACTGATATTCTTGACAGTGCAATCAAAATCTTTTTATCTGCAGTTCTACTTCCACAAATTCAACCAAAAACAGCTTGAAAATATTAAAAGATTGTGTTTGCATGGAACATGTATACACTTTTATTCTTGTCATTATTTCTGTAAGCAACACAGCATGACAACTATTTACATAACATTTACATTGCTTTAGATATTATAAGTAATTGAGAGGTGATTTAAAACATACAGAAGGATGTGTGTAGGTCATATGCAAATGTTATGCTATTTTACATAAAGGACTTAAGCAACTGAGGAATTTGATAACTATGAGGTAGGGGATGTCCTTGAATCAATCTTCTGAAAGATGAATAGTTTCTAAATACAGATGGTTTTAACTCATGATGATTTGGCTTATGGTATTTTGGCTTTTTGATGCGAAAGCAATATGCACTCAGCAGAAACTCTCCTTTAATGCACATTAACTCTAGCTTAACAGTAGGGAAATGGAAACTCAAGAAGGTTTTTCACTTTCAATATAGAATTTAATAAATTGCATAAGATATTTAAGAGTTTATTGTAATATAGGGTTTATGCCTGATGATTTTGCCCAGCTGTATGTGAATTAAGTGCTCTGAGCATGGTTGAGATCCTTTAGGCTGAGCTATGATCTTCAGTAGTTTAGGCATATTGAACATATTTTTAGTTTATGATATTTATCACTGACAATGTGTTTATTAGACTGTAACCCCATTATAAGTAGAGGAGCATCTCTATGTACTAAATGCCAAATGCTAACAACTGTTCTAAGTTTTTGGAAGAGAGAAAAATATGATGCTTAAGACCTGAGATAGACAGGGAAGTCCTCATGGAAAAGACAAAGATGAAGCTGGCTTATAGGAGTGGAATAATGGATTTGAGTATCATGCTATTATGCTAACATTAAGTGAAGGGGTGGAGAATGAGAAAATTATTTTTGATTAATTTAAAATATGAGCCACATTTCTGACTGATTATTTATGAAAGAAATAAAAGGTTAATGAATGTCTTGAGGAGATGATTCCTCATGCTGCATGGCACAAAATGAGCTGTTAGGTACATTATGGAATGTATTCTTTAGTGTCCGCTTGTGAGAAACATTCTTGCTGGTGACATTTGTTAACTTTCGGTGCTAAGTTGGGACCATATATTTGCTGAATTTTTAATTCACTGACAACCCTCAACATAATAAAATGAAGAGGGCTTTGAGTTGCACCAGAAAAATGAGAAATATGCCTCAGGACATGCGATAAGATTAGAGAGAACTAAGGAAGGAAGCCCCAAGGAAACCAGTAAGTCATTCTGCCCAAGAGGCACAACTTAATGTCCCTGAGAGAACAGAGGAGGCTGGAGGGAACAGTAGAGAACGGTAGTGTTGTTAAAGATCCCGAATGAGAACCCAGGAGTCCAATTTTGATTGTCACAATTTCCTGGTGGCAAACATCTCAACTTTCCTGTACCTCTATTTCTGTATCTATAACCTGGCCCTTCATATCTCAGCTCAAACTACAGAAATGTTGGGTTATGTGTGCAATGTTGTATTCCTCGGTGAAAGGACCATTCATAAGACGTTTTTCCTAGGTTCAGAAACACTTCAAGCCATTAGAATGTTTCTTTCCATCCACACCCAAAAGGTTTTGGCAACAAAATGACTTATTTGAAAATAACTCTTTCACACTATCGCCCTTTCAAAACTTAAAGGGGAAGACATTGCAAAGTTATCTAAAGATAGGAGCATTTAGATGTCGACAAAGCTGTTGCACTGAAACTTGTAATTAATTCCTTATCCTCTCTTGAAGCATTATTTTAACTCTTATTTAACATATAATTCTTACCAATCTAGGTTTTTTAGTTCATAGTAAATTAAATGCTGTAAAACTACAAGGAACACACAGGGAGGCAGAGAGTGATATTAGAAAGAGTTACCTTAGTAGCAGAGGAAATGGCAAACTGGCTTACAGGAGAAGGGAGGAACAGAAACAAAGCAGACAACATTGTACCATGCACAGTATAATCATGGATGCTTGTTGTGAATGCTTGAGTCATCTGGCTATGGTTGTTTTCAGTGGACTCCACTGAAAAAAACCCAAGGATATGTGCAATGTTTTAGGGAATGTTTCCACCAGAAATGGTCTCTCAGCCAGGCATGGTGGCTCACACCTGTAAATCCAGCACTCGGGAGGCAGAGACAGGAGAATTGCTGAGTTCGAGGCTTGCCTGGGCTACGTAGTGAGCTCAGGGCCAGCCTGAACTACAAAGCGAGAACCTGTCTCAAAAAAAAAAATGGTCTCTCAGTACCTGAGGGTAAATTTTTTATGTTGAAATCTTAATTATGTTGGGCAGTTATAATCCTACTGATGTGAACTCATTGTTAAAAGTGCCATGTTTTGTTTTTGGCCTTTCCCTTTCTAAAACTTTTGCTATGAGGTTCGTGGAAATAGGATGCAATGGGAAGATTGTACGTAATACTGTGTATCAAAGAACTATGAAGTTAATAGGAGTGGTTCTTGCTCAGTTAGTTCTAAATCTTTATTCTTTCCATCTGTTATAGATGAACAAGGCATAAATTGTACCGCTGGTTACTTAATGATTTTGGTAATCATGAGAATATTTAACTTTGCTTTTACAGTAATTATAATAACTTTCTGAATTAGTTCCAGCACTTAGAGGATAAAAGCTGTTTTTCCAGTCGACTGTGAAATTTAAAGGAAAAATACCAAGTTCCCAAATCCATGTACTATTCATTTTGCTTTTGTAAGATTTGTTGGAGATGACAGACAGCTTGCTGTGATGGCAGATATGATAAATGTAATAAGGGGTAATATGTGAAATGTAGATAAAATTAACTGTTTTAAGGAAATCTATTTTTAATCCTCACACAGAGCATCTGAAGGAAAAGAAAGACAGCCACAATCCTCATTCACTGAAGCTTAAACAGCAGCTTCCTCTGTAGAGGGAAGAGTTTCTACACACGAATACACCAAGCCATGTAGACAGCATCAAGTTCTGTGCCCAAGATGACAGTGAATTACAGCCCACCCACTGGGGGAACTTCCCCTTTTGGACTCCTCCTTTCTCCCCTGTCAAATTAAGAGTTGAATATTACTGAGCAATTAAAAATAATTTATAAAATATTCAGCTGGTTTTCTGTGCAAGAGGACCTTCTTTCTCAATTTAATGTTTAATCTAGACATTTTCATACTTTTAGAAACTTGAAATTGTTCCACAAGAGTACTTGAGAGAGGCCCCTAGATCCTTTGGGAGGCAGAAGCATCTGTTTTTCTATGCTCATATTTCAGAAAAAAAGATATGTGCGTGAAGCAGTGTGTATCCCCCAATCCATCTGGTATGCAGATGAGGTTATTTGCAGACCTAAGTATCTCCATGTTTGGATTTCCTACATCAGTACCAAAAAAAAAAAAAGGATCTATATATAAAGATTGATCTTGCTTTCAGTACAGAATGTGCACTGATGTTCACCTTTGTTTGTTTCCCTTTGATTTGAGTACCCTGTGAATGTTTTAGGGGCTGGGAGAGAAGTGTGGATGTGTGAGATCTCTGTTTTAATTCACCAGGCTTTCCTCCTTTCCTCTATAGATATTTTCTCCCTAAGAAAAAGTCATTAGAGTACATTCTTTATCTTCAGAAAGAAGACACTTTTCAGATCCCCTGTCCCTTTCTCCTTTCCTTAGTTGGAAAAAGAAGAGATACTGTTGTCCTATGGCTCCCTATCTGATTTTAGCTTTCTGGGGAATTGAATGAGTGGCATGGCACAGAACTTCTCCTAAGAGAAGTTTCTGGAATTATAAAAGACATTTGTTCTTTTGAATGAAGATCCCAAACTACTAAATTGCTAGCATCTTGGTACATACTTATCAGAAATCAGTTCCATTAAAATTCTTTTCTAATAACCTCAGTCTGTACACACATGTTCTCCTATGTCTGAATTACAGCACTTCTTACTGTAGTCATCTGACTTGGATGAGTGTACTGGACTGCTGAGGCAGAGCAGAGCCAGCCATCTGTACCAAAGTCAGGCCAATGGCAGTGGACACAGGAAGGGTGCAAACAAGAAAGAAAGGCTGAAGCTTTTCATAAAGGAGGAGAGTGGAAGTATAACTAGGGATATCATCAAGCTTATGCTGTCTACAGGCAAGCTTATGCAGAGAGAAATCAGCTCAAAAGGCATTAAATAACATGCTAACATGTGAGGATTAGAAGGGGAAGGTTTCACCAATGAACATGTTTTTGGGAAGTTTTACTTCCCATACTTTGATATTTTATTTCTCAGGACTGAGTAGAATATGTGGGGGATTTAATAAATGTCAAGAGAAGCAAAGAGTCTGCACAAATCAGACAATAAATGGCCATAAGTAAGTTAAAGGAACAACAAATTATTGTTGTGTTTAGAGATAAAGACCATTTAAATACATGTTGGTCTTTTTGAGTATATCTTGTTTTAATCCTACAATAATATTTCTAAAATTTTGCTTCTTAGACTTAATGGCTTGTGTCTTAACTACATAGCACAACATTATTATTTACTTAATATTTTTCTTTAGAGTTAATCACTACCTAAACTTAACCATACCCAAAGTGATAATAGCCATTACACCACTTACAAGGAAATAAATATAACTGTATGGAGGCAAAATATATTCCTCCAAATGTGACTGAAAATCCTTTTGTGTATCATCAGGGTGATGGGAAATATTTCCTTAAAGCCATAGTGTCTTTAGGGAATAGAATGATAATCCTATTTCCTTGTCTTGATGAAAGGTTAATTTGCCTTAGTTTATGGTTTATCTTTTTTTATTTGCTTATTTTAATCTTTATTGTTATGTTGTATATACACATGATGATCACACTCAATATTGGGAATCTGTACCAGTATATGACACTATTTAATTATGTTTTTTTTCTCAGTCCCCTACCCACCCTACAACCCCCCTACGGTTTAAGTGTATCATTCATCTACTTTCAAAGTTCCTTGAGATTCCCAGGGAATCACAGTGATAGAGTTTGGAGGGTAACAGGTGATGCCTGAGACTAAGTACAATGAAATTTTAAAGTTGTAAAAAACCCACTTCTTTAGGGCAACTTACAGGTAATTCCCCACCCAATACTCTGCAACTTTGATCAGCGTTCTTGTTCATGCAGCCAATCATAAACACTTCAAAAACCCAAACCTTCTTACTTTTAAATTTCCTATAAAATGCAATTCAGCTCTAATGCATTTCCAACATTGCACCTATCCTTGGAATACCTCACCTGTAGGAGCTTTCATAATAGCATCTTGAATTGTTTGTTTTCCCAAATTAGAGATATATTTTAGACAGTACATTTAAAATGACAGTTTTTTCTTTTTCTTTAATTCTTTATTGGTACAACTTACATACATCTCACAATCACACATAATATCAGGGAATTTGTACCAATATACGACACAAGTTAATTCTCATTTTTACCCATATCCCTACCCACCCACACCTCCCCACCCCCTATATACATGCTCTTTTATTTTCTTTCAGAATCATATTTATTCCTTCCCCTCAATATATTCCCACCCACATTTCCTTTGGAAACTTCCCATTTTACAAAAACTGTCATACTTTCTAGAGCTCATTTGCATCTACAGGTGCTCACATCAAAGAAAAGATCCAGTATTTGCCTATCTGTGATCTATTTATTTCACTTATTAGTGTGTCCTCCAGGTGTATCCATTTGCACATAAATGAATCAATCTTGTCATTCTTTATGGCAGAATAATACTCCATTTTATTAAAAAACCACATCTTCTTTGTCCACTCTCCAGTTGATGGACATTTGGGTTGTTTCCAAGATGGAGCTATCATGAACTGAGCTACTATGAATAAGGGTGTACATCTGTCCTTCCAATGTGATTTTCTAAATTCTTTTGGGTATATTCCTAGCAGGGGGATAGCAAGGTCAAATGGGACCCCTAGTCCTAGTTTTCTGAGAAATCTCCACACAGATCTCCACAATGGTTGCACAAGTCTGTAATCCCACCAACAGTGGAGAAGGGCTCCTTTCTCTCCACAGCCTCGCCAGCATTTATTGTTGGTTGATTTTGTAATCGTGGCCATTCTTTGTGGAGTGAGATGAAATCTCAGTGTTGTTTTCATTTGCATCTCTCGAATGACCAGTGATGCCGAGCATTTCTTCATATGCTTCTTAGCTGCTTTCACTTCTGCCTCTGAGAAGTGTCTGTTCATTTCAGATGCCCATTTTTGAATTGGGTCTTTGAACTTGGGGAGGCTGATCTGTTTGAGTTCTTTATATATTGTAGATAATAGCCCTTTGTCTGACAACAGCTAGTAAGATTTTTTTCCCATGTTGTTGATTGTCTTTTAGCAGTGCCAGCGACTTCTTTTGCTGTGCAGAAGCTTTTCAGTAGGATGAGATCCCATTTGTTGACTCTTTCTGCTAGTTCTTGTGCTATAGAGGTTTTATTCATAAAGTCTCTGCCTAAGCCAATGTCTCCAAGAGTTTTACCTAGCCTGTTTTCCAGCAGGCTTATTGTTTCTGTTTTAATGTTTAAGTCTCATATCCATTGTGAATTTAGTTTTGTGCATTTTAATTTTTATGTGATTACAGTACATAAAGATTACATTTATTCTGGGGAGGTGGAACATGCATATAAAATATCTTAATTGTGGGCCGGAGGGTTGGCTCAGTGGTTCCGGCGCCTGCCTCGCAAGCTGTAAGGACCTGAGTTCGATCCCCGGTTACCACATATAATGCTGGGCGTGGTGGCTCACGCCTGTAATCCCAGCACTCGGGAGGCAGAGACGGGAGGATTGCTGAGTTCGCGGCGGTTTGCCTGGGCACCATAGTGAGCTCAGGGCCAGCCT
>PVIC010049031.1:0-13296 GCA_004025085.1 Thryonomys swinderianus
TGGTGTAACGCACCCGCGGAAGGAATGGGCAAGGAGGAGCTCCAGGGCTTTGGATAAATAAAGTGGATGCGGTTGAACAACTGTTGAAATATGAAGAAATTGCTTCCAGCAGTACAGAGTCCTGGTTTGACTTGTAATTTAACCTTGAATATAGTTTTCAAAAATCATTAAGTCCTCAAAGCCTTCATCTCTTGCAGTGATTAGCCATGATGTAGTAAGCAGGAAGTTAATGTATTTATTTATAAAAAGGCTTGTAATGCATGAAGAACCTACTCATTCTGCATCCACTTAGCGAGTACTTATTGATGGCTCGCTCCATTACAGGCTCCACACCGAGCACTGGGATACGCAAAGCGAACACACACGGCCTCTATTCCCCTCAGGAAGGGTGGGAAACCAGCACCTGCGAAATCCTGCTGCACGTCAGGTGTTACAATAAGAGTTTATGCGCGCTGTAACTTTTACCCTTAGATATTTTTGGAAAGGAGAAAGGGCACTGTTAACAAGCGTGCTGGGGAGATAGGTGCAAAATGAGATGCCCTTGTCACATGGAGATATAAGGTCACTCAGCTGCAATAGGACTTTACACATGGCAGGCACTGAGCTAAGGGCAGCCCATGTGCCCACCCACAATCTTCCGGGTGGCCCCTGCCACCCTGCCCACCCCTTTATTGATGAAGAAACTGGAGGTAAAAAAATCACCTCACTGCCAGCCAATCGACATTGTTCTTAACTTTGTCCTTGTCTGGTTTGTAATATTGTTTCCATTCCCCCAGGAAAAGAAACACACACACACACACACACATTTATTTTTTCTGACTCTGACACTAAGCCTGCCCCCTGCCCTTGATGGTGACTTGGGAGAAGTTAAAGGAAGCAGAAGAAAGGCAGAGTGGAAGCGCTGGAGAGCTACCAGGGAGGTTATACTAGGGAGCCAATACCCAGAATTTTCCTGAGGTAGATTATTAATCCCATCATGCATCTTTGTGACTCAAGGTTGGGGATGCAAGGTCACAAAATGAATAATGATCCTTACATTTCTGTATTTGCTTTTGGGGTAGTTCTGTCAAAAGCCAAGGTAAGGATAAAACAGGAAGGTTTACAACATCTCAGCCCCTGCACTCACCTACCCCCTATCTCCCCAAGCAAGAGCTCAATGAAACTCATGAAGCTTCCCAGTTACCATGGTAATGGCAAGGACACATCTAATAGGAATCAAGAATGAAAGGAGCTGATTCTGCAGCTTCCCCAGGCAACTCCTGAGCAGGTTCTCCAATTACCCTCTGCATCCCGAGCCAAGGCTTCCTCTGGGTGGGAGGAACAGCTTTGAGGCTTCCAATCTCCTCAACCTGGCACACAGCTCCACTCTGCCACAGGCTCACTGCAGGCCAAGTTGGCCCCCTTCCCTCAGCTCCATTCGTCTTGTGAGACAGTCATTCTGAAACACCTGGTGAAACTCAAATGAGAGCAAGAGACTGGATTTCTCTACTGAGTACACAAAACGGCTTGCTGTCTGCACCCAGTTCACATGGGGCATCAGTGGGCTTGGCATGGAAGGAATCCATAGGGAAGCTCAATGCTCTCTTTCCATAACCCTAGGACTGACCTTCCTACACAGGATGGTCTTAATTAGCCAGGTACACTTTCCCTCAGTGCCCTGGCATACCAACCTCTAAAGACTAGTGTTATGAGGAGGGAAAGGAATGTCTAAAAGGAGTATGGGACAAAAAAAACGGAGAAAATGGGCCCAGAGAGAGTAGAAACAAGTTTGAAAAGAGAGCTAAGATTGTGTGGACAGGCGGGAGAGATGGTTGGGGGAAGCTGCGGGAAAACTGAGCATCCCAAGGCCTGGCCAGCCTTAGGTTTTCCATTTTCTCAAGCAACTTATTCTTCTTTCTGAGGCCTCAGATCTTGTCTGTATAGAAATCTCTTCCATCTGTCACATTCACTGTTGTTAGGGACAGAGTGACAATGTACAGATAGCCAAAGAAGTATCCAGAAGGTATCAGAAAAGCCCACTGAGGCAGGAACTTATCTGAAAGACAAGTCATAAAGACACACCTTTTCTGCCATGATTTTCTATACTATTCTATACGTTAATCTCAAACTCTCTGATCCCACACTTAAACTGTTTGCCTAAGTGTTCCAGTCTTTAAGTGTTTAATTGTGGAGTCCAAGCCAATGTTGAAATGAGCAAACAGCCCTCAAACTTCGTTTCTGTTATTGTTTCCAGCTTCCTACCACAAATGTTAAGTAGCCAAATGACTTTTCTGTTGCACAATCATTTCCTTTTCAATCTCGTTCCTTCATACAAACACTAGAAGGATGAAGCCTTACTTAAGCCACCAAGAAGAAAGCAGCCATCATTCCCTACACCTAAGCAGAGTACAAGCATGAACTTAAAACAAGCACCCATGCAAATACCCAAATGATACTTGAGTAAGATTCAACTTTGAATTTAATTTACTCATTGAACTTGGAGTACAGCCTTGTCCCTTCATCTGTTCCTCATAACAGCAAGAAGCAGAGGGTTGACTCAGTACAAGATACACATGCCTGGCCCCCAAAGTGACTGTAAACATGTATTCTTTTCATTGCCATGGAATCTACCCTGCAATACTCAAAGCCAAGACGAGAGTCCTGGGATCCTTCTATTTCCTCTGTAAGATAATTCCAGGCTCCCTGGGAAGCAACACCTGCTCTCTGTAGCTTGTCTCCAAGGCCCACAGCTGATCAAGATAGGCTTTCTTTTTGCTTTTTGTCTGTTTTCCACATTTACACACATCTTCATTTATTATTCTCCCCAAGCCTCTGATCTGGAGAAGATGGATATTTTTATTTGAGAGAGGAACCCTGGGTGTAGAGAAGACTTGTCTAAGATCACACAACTGATATGTCATGGCCGTAAGCACTTAAAATGCACGTTTGATCCTCAAATCTGCCCGGTCTAACACTCAGCATCCAGGTTTTCAGGTTCTGGCTGGTCAGGAGCCGGGGTGGGGTGGGGTGGGGTGGGGTGGATAGAAATGGGAACAAGTAGGCTGGAAACAAAATGATACTAAAGAATGAGATGTTGCTTACTCTATTCTGTAATCTCTCCTTGGGTCTTCTTTCCTTTCTTGGCTGAGATCATGCATTATTTATCCTTCACAGACAGAATTTTGCAGTCATAATAAAGGTCAGAAGGGGAGGAGAGAGTTATCTAAGAAATCTGCAGCTATATCCAGGCACACTTAGAATGACATATTGAGTCTAGAGGAATCCATTTGGGAACAAAATAAAGGCATAGGCTTTGATGTTTCTTCCTTCCCTCTTCCTTTCTTGTTTTCTCCCTTTCTTTTTCTCCTATAATAGAACACACAGACAACTCTGTGCCCCTTCTGAATCCATTTCAGTTGCTGCCTCCCCTGGCCATCTCCTGGGACAACCTCAAGTGCTCTTTTCATGCATAAATCAGGAAACCTGGAATGAGCTATGTCACTGCGGTGCTTTCAGGTACAAACTCATCCCTCCCTGACTTTGGAACCCCTTTTGATAACTTCAGATTTCTCTTTTAAAAATCCTCAAACCTATTCCCTGTAATCAAAACTATAAATATGCACCCTGTAGCATTTGGAGGAAGTGATGGGGGATGTTAAGGGATAATAGCAAACAGATGGGATGCTGCAGCTCCAGAAAAAATGGAACTTCCAGGGTAGCAACTGCCATCTCTGTGATGAGCCACCATGAGTAAACCATGGGAAAAAGCCCATTACTGGCTAGAGACCTTTTGGTTGTCACCGTGTGATGAACTCTGGACTGCTTTTCATTATGGTTCAGCTGCAATGAGCCATCCAGTTGGTTTGACCCACACTGAAGCTGGCAGAACTGCTGCTTTTATGAACAATCCCTGAATAGATAGACAGCCCTTTGTTTTTTCCTAGCACCTGAAGAAAACAAGCTTCGCCCCATAGAAAAAGTTCTGATATTTTTGTTCTATTCTCACTCTTGGGACCCTCACCAATAAAACAACCAAAAAGGTAAAATACAGCTTTACTTGTTGATGCACTGAAATTGTCCAAAGTCTCCAAATAACAAATTGTTTATTATAGCCACCAAATATCATCTAAACAGTATGGAAGGAACCCAAAACTGACTCAAATTTCTGTATGATGAAGATCTCCCAGAGCCATTGTGCTTGTTGTGAAGTTAATTAACACTCAGATGTTCTGGGTTGGGTGTTGGTATCTGGGGTTAACCACAAACCACAAGAGAGACAGACTCTGTAGAGAACAAATTGGCAGGAAATTGAAAAGTGGAGGAGCTTCAAGAGCAATAATGGCAGAGCTAGAAATCTAGCTCTAGTGATACCATGCCTACCTTAGAAGCACAAGGGCCCAAGTTCAATCCCCATTACCATGCACCTACACATAAAAAGAGCAATAATGGTAATATATACTCCAGCTAACAAATAAATGCTAATAACCATGGAAACAAAAATAATAAGTTTGTATAAAATTTAAGGAGAATGAAATTGAAGGATATAACCAAAGTTTGAGAAATAAGGAAGCCCAGATTCAGAGACGAAAAGCAAACTCTACCATCTGCTTTGTGCTCAACATTGTTCTATGTACCCTAAATATATCTACATAAAATTTTATTTCAACTCCAAAATATGCAAGATGGAGATTATCATCTCCATTTGCATGTAATTAAGCTGTCAGTAATAGAGGTTAGATCATTCTAACAGGGACAAAAATCCAATCATGGATGTTTTAGCCCAACCTGTGCTCCTTCCATTACTTCATCGTCATTGTCAACATCATCATCATCATCATCATCATCAACATCAACATCATTACCCTGAGCAGCACCCACATCTTCCTCACCATCCATACTGACATGCATGGAGCTCTCAGATGAGGCATCATGAGAAATGCGTGATTTTTAATTTAATACTCAGAGCAACTCAAGGCACAACTGGTGCTCAGAATAAATCATATTCTCTGTATCACACATCTGGTAAGCACCAGAGCCCAGGCCTGTCTGGTTCCTTCCTTTTAATCCTTCTGATGTGCAATTCCTCACTATTTCCAGAGAGAGCCTATGATTCCACTAAACGGCTAACAAATGATTTTTCCTCTCTCAGGCTTGGCCTCCTCCTGTACAAAATGAGCAGTTCATACTAAATGATTTGAAATTCTTTTCCAATCTAATCTGACAAACTGATCTAATTTCAGAGCACCAGCTTGGAGGGAATGTTTTTGGTTTGGGTTTGTATTTCTGAAATAACCTGTCTCTCCCTTCCCAGGAGAGTAGCAGTAAATATACAGGTGGATAAGGAACAAAAGAACCTCCAAATCCTGTAAAATGAAATCACAGGGCAAAAATGTGGTTATTCTGAGGAAGAAAATAAAGCACCCTTTCTCTGTGCTTTTTCACACAGCTGTCAATCAAAGATAGGCTCCCCCATACTTGCAAAATAGCTGCTCTACTTAACTCAAAAACCTCCCCGTGGTATTCCATAACCTGCGCACAGCCAGGTTGCCCTCTCCTGACCCACACACCCATACACAGTCCCTAAGTTACACTGATTTCACCTCTGGAATAATGTATAATTTACACCCCCATTTACAATATTATTGTCTTAGGTTTTTATACTCTAACCTATGCGTAACTTCTGAACTGCCTTTGCATACTGCATTACAGTTCACCCTCCTTAGTGCTATTACCATGTCTTAGTACATTTTCCGCTATTGTAACTGAATACCACAGGCTGGGTAATTTACCAACCACAGCAGCTTTTATGTCTCACAGTTTGAAGGCTCAAAGTCCAGGAACATGGTTCCAACATCTATCCAGGACATCCATGCCGATCCATAACATAGTGGAAGGGGAAGCAACCATTTACCATATGGAAAGAGCTGGACTCACATTTACTGGGAACCCACTCTCTCCATAATCCACTTCTCGTTGAGGCCTCTGGCAGAGGCCTCCTGATCGAATCACCTCTCAAAGGTCCAATGCATAATGCCACCAAGATGATGGTTAAATTTCACATTGGAAGGGACAGTCAAATCACACCATTAAGTAATATTTTCTAGTTTGTTTTTTATTGGTATATGTTTGTGATACATGATTGCACTGATCGTGGGGAATTGGTACTGATATATACTGCATCTTAATCACTTTTGCCTCTCCTCCCCCTTCTCTTCTTTGTTGCTTTCTCCATCTCTAGGTCCTTTTCCTATCTCACTTTTTTCCAGTGTACGAGAGGTAAGTTCATTAGTACATCAAGTTATATATGACGTTTTTCCTTTTTATTAGCACATATTTGGAGTACATAGTATTTATATTTCTTGTGTGGAGTTGGTGCATGTATATAACACATCTTAATTCCATTTTTCATCCCCTTTCCTCTCCCTCCTTCCATCTCTGATCTGCTTCCTGTCTGAGAAATATTTACCTCCCTATTTTCTATTTTTTACCTTTTATTTTGCTCTTTAGTTATACTTCGGGTTTCTCACATATGAGAAACCATGTGATATTTAAGTTTGTATGCCTAGTTTATTTCACTTAACATTATGGTCTCAAGGTGCGTCCATTTTCCTAAAAATGGGTCAAGTTTAACTTTCTTAATGGCAAAGTAGTACTCTATTGTGTGTAAATACTACATTTTCTTTATCTAGTCATCTGTTGATGAACACACAGGCCACTTCTGAGATTTAGCTTTTATGAATTTTCTTGCAATAAACATGTAAATTTTAGCTTCTGATTATTAATTACCACCCAAAAACCTGCTGGGATTTTGATTGAGACTGTTCTTGTTTATTTTTACTCTTCCACATTAACTTCATTCTGTTGAGATTTTTTAAAAAATTCCCTGGGAGATTTGATTTAGATTTCATTAATCACATAGTTCAGTTTGTAGTGTACTAAATTCTAAAAATCTATTTTAAAGTTAATCTATTTTTATTAAATAAATTTTTATTAATTTTTATTAAATAAATTTTTATTAATCTTATTTTATTAAAATCTATTTTAAAGTCAAGTCACTGTGGTATTTATATAACAATCAGTAAACAAATGAATGATACAGAATAGAGAAATCACAGTCTTCCACACTTTTGACTGCTTTATGGGAGAAAAGAATCATACTTCCTGCCCCATTTCATTCTGCTTTTTCTCATTCAACTTTATATTTGTTAGAAGTATCTATATTTCAAAATGCACCTTTAACTATAATTTGATGTTTCCAGGTCTTTGGGGAAGATACCTAGAAGGGAAATAGCTGGGTCAAATTAAATTTCTAGTGTCAGGTTTTTGAGGAGTCTCCATTCTGATTTCCATGGTGGTCTCAGTAGTTCACATTCCCATCAATGGTGGAATGTTGCAATCTAGCCAGAACTTATTATTTGATTTCTTAATACTAGCTATTCTTCTGGGGTAAGATAGAATTTCATCATTGTTTTAATCTGGATTTTTTTAATGACCAGAGATGTTGAGCATATGTGCATATAGGCCATTTGTACTATTGTCCATTTTTTTACTGACACTTTCATTTTGGGAATTTATTTTACTTTACTTCTTTATATATTCTAGAGGACTTAGTCCTCTCTCTGAGGAATAGGTAGCAGACTTTTTTCCCCCATTTTGTAGGTTGTCTTTTCACTCTACTGGTTGTTTCTTTGCAGGGCAGAGGCTTTTAATTTGACATGGTCTTATCGCACTTTGAAGCATGAAGGCGATTGCTATACATTCTTAGGCTAAATGATAAAGAAACCATTCTAGCACACACCTAAAAAGCCAACCCACAGTGTAACTCTACCCTACATGCCATACCCACCTTTGTCTTCCTTTTACTGATTCTCTGCACTCTTCATCCTTACTGGACCCACCACTCATGCCTCTCAGGTGCTGGTGAAATTTCATGCTGTCACGTTATCTTTTGCCTACTCACTATGAATGTTCTCTCTCCCTTCTACAAATTTCTTGGCTCTGTTGCCTAGAGAACTTCTATTTATGTGTTAAAACTTAGCTCAGCTATCTTCTTTGCTAGGAATTATCAATGTCGCTCTGGTTTCTCAGCTGGAATTGATAACTCCTACAGTTATAAAGTACTAAAACTAAAAAGCCAACATTTTAGATACTTGCTTTTGCATTATTTGCCTTTTCTATACTGAAAGGTCTCTAAGGAAAAGGAAGAATAATGCTTAACAGGTAAAACAACACATAGTGATATCAGTGTCTGTATAAAACTAGGCAATACAAGAGGCTTTGGTAAGTGAATTAACAAACACTTGAAGGAACACATGAGTCAAATCAAGAATCAAAAAGCCTCCCCCCTAGGATACTGAAGAAAAGTTTGAAAAGATAATATTGCAAAAGTTTGTAAGATAGATTCATAAGTATATTTTAAGTAGTATTTGGCCACAGGTGGCCATAAAATTGTGCAGACATAAAAGGATTATATCACAGAGAAATTCTCCAAAAGTTGCTGATGGGGAAATCAATATTCACATTCCTGAAATAATTTAACAAGAATTCAATACACCACAAACTAAATTATGGGATTAATAAAATCTAAATCAAATCTCTAGGGGATTTTTAAAAAAATTTTGACAAAAAATGAAGTTAATATGGAAGAGTAAAAATAGACAACAGTCTCAATCAGAATCCCAGCAGGTTTTGGGGTGGCAATTGATAATCAGAGGCTAAAATTTACATAAAAATGAAATAGGCCAAGAAGAGCCAATGCGATCTCAAATAGGAGCTTGTGAGATGTTACTAAGATCCATTTTAAAGATTCAATCATTGAGACACTGCAGTATTTACATAGGAATCGGTAAACCAATGAATGTGACAGAATAGAGAAATCAGTCTTCTACACACGTTTGCCTACTTTATGGGGGAAAAGAATCATATTTCCTGCCCCATTTCATTCTGCTTTTTCCCATTCAACATTATATTTGTGAGAAATATCTATACTTCAAAATACAATTGTAAATCATTTATGGTTATTGCCATATAGTATTTCTTTGCATTATGTGGACCTCTAATGCAGTGGAGAAAAGATAAGTCATTTCAGTATACCGTTCTGGGTCAAATGGGTATCCTTATGGAAAAAATATCCGTCTACCGAACACTGTACAGAAATTGGCTGCAGGTAAATCATATCTAAATGTGAGGAAATTATTGATCTTGTGTAGGAAAACATGTTTATAATACTGGAGAAGGCCAAGAGTTCTTTAAAATGTTACAGGAAAGTGCTAACCTAAAAGAAAAAATGATATCAAGATCGTAAGGGTGTCATCTAAAGTCACAAAAGAGTTTAAGATCAATTTGAAGAGTAAGGTACATAAACAAACTTAGAAACTACTCATATACATGGTCGGATAAAAAGATATGTCTTTAGCTGTGCTGTGGTAGCTGTCTCCATAAGCCAAAATGATTCAAAACGTTTATAGCAAGATCTATCCAGTGAAAATATTATAGTGTGCCCACCACCTGATTCACAGGATCCCGGCATCCTATGACTTTAAGCTCTTCCGCAAAGTCAAAATGACTAAAATCAAAATGTTTTTAACATAAATTTTTAGCACATCTCAGACAAATTAACAATAAGTGCTAAGAAGCAAATTATGGTGTATTCGCACAGTGAGTGATTATAAAGCAATGGGCATAAGAAATGTAAAGGTATATTCAACATTCTGGATGATTCTAGCAGACATACCTTCAATTAATGGTGAGGATGAGATCAAATAATGTGATTATTAATTCATGATTTGTTTCTTTATATACACATGCATAAAAAATATCTATACTATGTGTATCCCAATAAATCTGATAGTTCCACTTCCAGGATTTGTTTAGGAAAGAATCAGAGTTACACAAAGCCATGCAAAAGAAGAATCATTGCAGTGCTGCTTATGGTAATAATAGAGGAAGCTAGTTAAATAACCAGGGGTGGAAAAATAGGCAGACAGTTTAAGGTAAAGACAAACAGATATCAACAGCTTTTTGCAAAGGTTTGGCAGAGGCTGACAGAATGCTCCAGACCTTTGGGCATTCTGTCTCATTCTGTCCTTCGCTACTGAAGACATTTTAGTGGAAAAATGGAGAAGCCTTTCTTGTTGTGACAATCTGCTACTGTGAGACTTTGCCAGAGTTGTTTGTGTGCAGAACGTTTCATTTGCAGTGTTTATTCAATGTATATTCAGTGTGCTAAAGTTATGCATTTCAAAAAGGAGAACCCAGTCTCCTTAAGCTTTAAGTTTAACATCAAGCTCCTTTTGCTAATAATAAACTAACAAACAGTAAATCATCCAAAATGATATTTTCAAAAGCTATCAGATTACATAGGAAAAAATGAATATAAGTAAAACATATGCAATAATCCCCTTCAGAAAAACATTTGTGAAATTGGTACAGGAAATAATACCAGAGATGAAATATGAAATATTATATCTCCCAACCTGTTAGATAGCCGATAAGATGAATGCCTGTTCTCTAAAAATCAAAGAACGAACAAGAGAAGTTAAGAGGAGGAAGATGTTTCTTGATAGGATAGCTCCTGAGAGGCAGGGAGGGATCTGAATTGAGAGCCAAGGACCCCCTTTACATGGGAGTTTCATAGAGCAAAGCCCACATGGGTACAACAAGGGCCACAGCTATGATCAACCAATAAGGTTGCAAGTACAGTAACTTAGGTCACCGTGGTCCATTTGGGAAACAACTCATGTAACAAGTGTGTGTGGAAAGAACAAAGACTTTGATGGGTCCAGAGGTCTCTGGTCACCTACCAGCATGGCTAATGTCTATCTAGAATTCATTAGGTCCAGTGTTTGTCCTCTGAGGACGTATACAGGTCTGGTCAGTTTGTCTTTGTCTTGAGGCCTGGCCTCCAACAGATGTGTCACCAGCTGTAGTTGTGGTGTTTCACCTTTGTCCTGACTCTCTCAGGAAACTCGCCCTATCTGGCTGTATGTAATAGTTCAATCTAACTCAGCTGTCTATAATAAAAGGAGGAAGAGGAGGTGGAAGAAGGGAGTCATGGTGTGAAAATGATCAAAGTATATTATGTGCATGTGCAAATCTTCAAAAATGAAGCTCATTAGTCTGTATAACTAATTTTAGAAAGAGGAAGAAGAGAAGGATGACATGACAGGGTATTAGATGCACACATGTGTTCAAAAATGTCTAAAGGTTCATGAGAAAGACAAGTAACTTTCAATTCTTTTGTTTCTATAATTTAAATTGAATTTTGAAAGTGATATGATAGTATTACTTTTATAAGCACAAAACAGTCAATACTTTCATTTTGAAAATGAATTACATAGGAAGAAGAATTATGTTACAACTCTTGATTTACTTTTCCAATTTATGTATGTACTTGGCAATGAAATTCCTTCCCAAATGGTATCTCACACAGGAACTGAATATTTCAACAAAAACAAAGCAACTCTGTTGAATAAGAATGATGGACATGACCCCAACTGTTTACTCCACTTTGGGCCTTTCGTCTGACCTGCACTTTCTCCTCTCTCTGTGCCCCAGCACCAGAAGTGAGTCCTAAGAACCCGAAGTCACCATAGCCCTGAACATAAAACTTTTATTGTAGATGACCATCGGTTAGCACAGGAGCTGCCCACTGTATATTCCTAAGTGTTAAAAGTAAAGGGTGAGATCGCCGGGCATGGTGGCTCACGCCTGTAATCCCAGCACTCGGGAGGCAGAGACAGGAAGATTGCTGAGTTTGAGGCTTGCCTGGGCTACATAGTGAGCTCAGGGCCAGCCTGAACTATAAAGTGAGACCCTGTCTCAAAAAAAAAAAAAAAAAAAAAAAAAAAGTAAATGGTGAGAGAATTTGTAGGACACAATCTTTTGGTTTGGAATTCCCCCTATATAATCACTGGGATATCAACACAGATATATGTGAGTATTGCAAGGTAGTGGAAAGACATGCACTATGATGCAAACTAGGGTGTCTTTCATTTTTATATCTTTGTTCATCTGTATTTTCTAATTTTTCCTACAACAGACATAACAGTGCTTTTGTAGTAAGGAAAAATGAATTTCTAAGGGCAAACAGGAGAGAGTGATTTATTTTAGACACTCTAGTGTTAACTTTCTGTCAATAAGAAATTCAGGTGACATTTGGAATTATGACTTTAGATCTAATTACTTTTAAAAACATTGAACAGTAATTTATTCAGGCATATTTTATGTGCAGTCAAATTCTCCAATCCTAAGTGGATAGCTGGGTGAGTTTTGGCACATATATATTCCTGTGAACATAATTACTTTTTGTTGTTGTTTCTTCAACTTTTAAATCAGATTCTGGATGATGTTTCTGAAAAACAGCTTTATTGTGGATGTGTTGAACTATGCACTGAATCCCACTAAGTATAATCTATACATGTTAATCAAAATTCAATTTTTATTAAGACATAACTGACATGTAATAAGCTGCATAAATTTTAAGTGTCCATTTTTTATCAGTTTGAACCTGGAAAGGAAGGTCAGTTAATCCTGGATTCAACCCTGTAGGGAATCATTACTGACTTTAAGCAAATTACAGAATCTCTTTGAACTTCCCTTTTTTCATCTATAGTTACTATGCCAACTTTAGGGAGTGGTTGGGAGGATTAAAAAAATGTATATAACTATCAGTCAGGCCTCTCCTGTGCACCAGGCACCTAGTAAATAATGGCTGCTTTGTGCTTCATTTATATTTTTTCCTCCTTGAGACTCAAGAAGGTTACAAACCTTATTTATGATTTCCAGATGGGCTGACAAAGCATAAAACTCTCAATCTTGGAAGATTTCAAAGGTATCTTTACCTGGATGACCCCCACCTCCACCACAAGAGGTGAGAGAATGCCTTGTTGTAGCTATAGAATGGGAAGAGCCAGTACCGCTCCAGCTCTTTCTTTCCCTGGCCTCTGACTCTGGCTTCACAGCAGGGAGGACAACCAATCTGTCATGTTGCCTTAGGCAAGCTGCCCAAACTAAGCTTAATGTCTGTTAAAGGAAGAAACTCGATCAGGGATAGCCTCTCTGGAGGATACCGTGGCATCACATACAGTAATAGTAAAAAATCAGGTGTTTAAAGCCCTGCAAAAGTGACATCGTTGTTCAATAATAAGCTTTTTTTTTTTTTTGGAGACAGGGTCTCGCTTTGTAGTTCAGGCTGGCTCTGAGCTCACTATGTAGTCCAGGCAAGCCTCGAACTCAGCAATCCTCCTGTCTCTGCCTCCCGAGTGCTGGGATTACAGGCGTGAGCCACCACGCCTGGCACTGTGGTATGTGGTATTG
>PVIC010049032.1:0-13308 GCA_004025085.1 Thryonomys swinderianus
TCTCCATGAATATGTAAATTACAGCAGCACAGCAAAGGTGAGACACTGAACTTATCCTCTGTGGAATGTCTGGACATGATGCTTCCTAGAGGAGGCAGCCCGTTGAGTAGAGAAAGATTGGGAAGATTATGGAAGAGTTGTTTTATTTACTCTTAACTCCACTTGATAATTCAAATTAAAAATTTATTGATACAGAGTAAGAAATTCAGTCTTCATTTACGCTGACCACATTGCAAGAGCTCAGTGGTCTTTGCTGATCAGTGGAAATGTCGGAAATGTATCCATCAACGTGAAGCTTCCGACGACCCCGGGAGGCATAGGGAGCAGATTGCATCATTGTGGCGGCAGAAATATTAGGATTTCTGCCAAGGAGATCCGTCATTAACTTGGTTTTGACCACCCCGGCATAAATGTAATCATATTTCCTCTTTCAGAAACCAAAGGCTAATCCAAACAATTCACTGTTGCAACAAAATCTTGTGCTTTACAAGTATTTAAATCCTATACTATGTTCTTGTTTTAGTCAGCAGTCTGTAGAGTTAGGTGTCTGTTGGTGTAACATGGAAAGCAACGTTGAGCTGAAAGGGAGAAATCTTTTACCAAGGCATAAAAGAAAGGGACGTGATCATTATGCAGTACTTTAAAAAACTGCTTCTTGTACTTCTTCATTTACAAAAGTTTGAAAGAAGGTAGACGCTTGTGTGTGTTTTTAAATGTGACTTGGTATTTCCATGTACACACACACACACAAACACACACACATATATATAGTTTATAGTTTTCTTCTTATAATGTATATGCTATACTTTTTTTCTTTTTCGTGGAAAAATTGATCCTGAGTGAAAATTTATGTATTGCTTGACTGCTTCTAAAGTTTCTCCTGCCTCTTTTCTCCTCACAGCTATTCCTGAGTTACTTGTATTAGTTGTCACCAGGGACTACCAGCTTCTCTATCTTTTTGGCAGTTTTAGAGCATTGCTTCAAATTATATACAGTTAAATTGACAGTGGTTTGCTGCTACTAACCTAATGTCTCTTTAATTTTACTTCAGTTTGTGATGAATGTCTGTTGATTTGTGGTAAATAATTAATATCATTCAGACTATTACAATTTACTGGGTAGTAGTTAACATCTTGAAGACTGAAGAATATTTTCAGGCATATAATTTTCCACAGCAAAATGAGAAGGATATTTCTTTAACTAGGATATTAATACTTAGCTCCCCAGGTGGTCTCTGGGACCTTTTTTCTCCCTCATTTTCTTAAAACAAAGGTGAGTTACACCACACAGAAGTTTCAGAGAGGAAAATTTTAAGGGCAATAATCTGCCTCAGAATGAAGAGAATATCCTTCCTTGCTATGTAATGTACTTTTAAACTGTAAAATTGGACTTTCTTTGTGAATGACATAGGTAGAACCTTTTTACCCAAAATATCTTTAAGTTTTTCTTCCATTATTTTATGCAAGATATAACAATGAAGAGGAAGAGTCTAGTCTAGGGCTGACAAAGATCTTGTGAGAACCTTTGAATCCAGTCTCCCCTCCTGTCCTGGGTGGCTGGTATGACTTCGGCAAGGTCTTTCTTCAACCCGTGCAGCATAGCGATGTGGCGACTCTCATCGTCCTGTGTTCAGCTTGTCTTTGGTCTCACATTCCGTGGAATTTGATCTCATGGTCAGACCAGCTGGCAAAGAGATGAAAAACAGCCTCAGAGTCTTCATGTGCTTGGAGAGAATGGAGTGTTCTGTCATAAAGGAACAAAGAGGAAAATCTTATCAGGAAAGAAGAAGTAGCTTCTCCTACCAATCAACTACTTGGTATCTGTTCAAATAGTTGTGGTCATTGGTGAGCCAGACACCAAAATGTTCCTAGTAAACCAGAGTTTCGTTTACAATTAATAATCAGCAAAAATTAACTACAAGGAAAAATTAAAGCAAGGGCTGTTCTTTAGAACTTGTAGGAAATAAGTAGAAAGAATATCCACATACTGAGCGACAGTAAGGGACTATAGAGAGGAAATTATCTGAGACATGCAAAGGAAAGGAATTAAGACAGGACATGAGAAAAAATTATGCCTGATTTTAGTGCTCGTGAAATACATGGAGTTCTTAGGAACTAATAATGGTCACTGAAATTTTTCTTAATCTCCAGAAGAAAAATGTTTTTATTGGAGAATAAAAATGTTCTGCTTGAGGCTAGCCTTAGTCTCTAGCAGCAATAAAAGCCTGTGATAAATAATGATGCTCGTATTTCTTCCATTTTCAGTAGCGCTGTGGTAGGGAAAGTAAACCTATCAACTTGTGTCTGTTGGAAGGAGACAAAATGCAGCCCATTTTCCCTTTAGTCTTGGTTAGCTTTTTCTCTGACACATTCGTAGTCTTTTAGTTTCGTGAGTCACTAGTTGAAGGTTTGGCAGCTTTTCATCTTTTGAGAGATTCATGTTCTTTAATTTTGAGAGGAAACATCATTTAGTAGAAAATTGGTATAAGATGTTTTCATGTACATGTGAACCCAGTATCTGATTTCACCGAGAAAATCAGCTATGTATCTGTATAGACTATCTCCTTGAATCAAATCAATTTTTAATTTTTCCTAGAGGTACGTATTTAAATTTCATTAAATATCAGTCTACATGTTCGGAAAAATGTCTTTGCTCTTTTGTGTTGATATTTTGAATGGAACCTGCTTATGTTGAGGTTTTCGTTTCATCATATATATGCTAAACACCGCAGAGATGGGCTGAAGAGAGGAAGGGTCTTTCCTCATGGCTCCTGGGCGTTACCTCACGGCCCTGTCACTGATCCCCAGGGGATGGGAGCCAGGTGTCCTGGTTCCACTGTGGGTGTGGGCCACCTTGGCGTTACAACACATTTTAATTTTATTTCATTTCCTGCTTGGGATTTAGTTGGAATGCTAAAACCTGCCAGACACACGTGTACCATATTGAATAAGATTTAAGAAGTCTCTCTCTTTCTGTCTTGAGAATAGGGGCTACCAAGCAAAGTGGGCATCCATGATGACCCTTTGCTCTGTATTGTACAATTCCAAGGGAATGCCTTATTCCCAAGGTCCTTGTAGGTATTACCACTTGGGGGTTATATAAAATCAGCTCTCTGCCACAGTCTTAAAAATACTACCATGTTAATTATAGTATGTTTTAAGAAGCATGTCTTTAGATTTGTTGTCTAGGATGAAACAGTTTTGGGACTAAGAGGAATCACAGTAATCACACCAGACCAGTGTAATTGAATTTGCATTATGTAGGGAAATAGCCTGTACTGTTCTCCATGTATAAAAATCAGTGTAGAACCTGGTTGGTTGTTGAGATGGGTGAAATTAACTTTCCTGTTTAAAAATTTCTGCTGGTACAGCAAGGCCTTGGAACAAAGAAATCAACGTGAAATATGCTGAGAATGACTCCTTTTCCATTTTGTCTTCTAAAAGACATCTTTAGAGCATTCATTTAATTTGTGTTTCAGAGGACCATCATTGCAGAGTTTTTACAATGGTCCACTCTATATGTCCAACTCTAGCTGCTGTATCATTAAACACACTCAGTCCTAGTGAGGCATCCCAATAATATATTCTGGAACTATTATTTTAAGTGTGTTTCTTAAATTCTTTAAATTGGGTGCTGCCTTGCTCGCAAACTGTGAGTCGCAACTTCTGTATCCTTTTCATTCTAAATGCCTTTTTCTTGGCTCCACTGTGCTGCTTTCACTTGCTTCATTTCCTGTTTCCCAGTTGATTTTTTTCCTCTTCCAATCTGCATCTTCAGTGGCTTGCAATTTGTTGGTGCTCAGGCTTTGTCTCCGTCATTTTCTGTCATCATTTAGCTATTTTCTCCGTTCTGTCCAGATGCTTCCCACTCTTCAGGTCTTGTACCAGCCCTTTGCTTGGCCTGCTTTTGACTGTACTGTGTAGGAGAAAGTAAAGGGATGATGAGCTATAATTATGTCCCAATAGCATGTCTGAGACCTGTTGTAGGAATAGTTACATGACCAGGTGATTCAATTCTGTTTTCAGTAAGTTAACTATAAGTCATTTCCCTCCCCAGATATAAGGACTAAATTTCATAATCATTGAAGATTATAATTCAAAGTATATTAACTTTATTATCATTCTAGTCCGTTACTTTTGGTGAAATTTTATTAGGGCCTACTAATTTTATACAATACTCTAACCTCTGCAGCAATGGTCTATATAGCTTATGGGCAAACTGTAACTCATATTTCCTTATCTCCCAACCTTCTGTTGAGCTGTGACGGTCACAAGATGGCACATTTTTATTAAATTGAACATTTGTCATTTGAGGAACAGGCATTATTTTCTCTGTTCTTCAGCTTTATTATCCTTAAAAAGCATGAACTCATGCTTGCTAACTATTGCACTTGTTGTAGTTGTCACTCAGTTATAAACTCCCAGTGTGACACTTGGAGGCTCAGCAGTTCTGTAGGCTGTGTGGCAGGGAAGGCACTCCAGACACAGTGTTAAGTATGCACAGGTGTATCAGATCCTTTCTCTTTGCTGAGATGCAATGCCCAACACCTATAATTTATTGAAGGAGAGGTTTGTTTTGGCTCAGGGTGTGTCAAGTTTTAGTCCATAGTCAGCTGGGTCCAAGGCAGGAATGCATGGCAGATGAGAAACAGGTATGATATGGATTTGGGCAACAGAGAGAGATCAGTGAAGAGGGAGGGAGAGAAATTCTCCCAGGCCATGCTGCCAATGACTCACCGCCTCCTACCAGGCTTCCCTGTCAACCTCACAGTTAGCTGGTAACCATTAGTGCCTCCCTGGCTCCAGTCACCTCACAAAGGCCACACCTATCAGCACATGAGGCTTTTGTAGGCCATCTAGATATAACCATAACAAAAGAACCGAGTCTGATGGCATTCATCTCTAATCCCAGCACTTGGGAGGCAGAGGCAGGAGGATCGAGATTTCGAGAGTTCTAAGCCTACTTGGGTTGCCTCATGAGTTCAGTACCAGCCTGAAATACAAAGCAAGACCCTGGAAGTAAAAAAAAAAAAAACAAAAACGAAAGAAACCTAACCTTATGGCAGGGCAGGAGGTGTGAGGAAGTTCAAAATATCGGTTGTGACTGATGTTGGCGGTGGTGGGCACCGAAGTGGGGAAAGTGAACAAGGGTCAGGCACTGACGGCCTTGCTGATAGATAGTTCAGGGTTTAGGCAGCTAATGTCGGTTGTTAAATGAAATCTATTACATGGATTATTCTACCTAGTACTCATTAGAAAGCATGTAGAATTACTTCATGTGATAAACCTTTCAGATATAACTTCTATTATTATAAAAAAACTTGATATTCAGGGTCAGTTCTTCCTTGTAAGACTTTACATGATAAACAGGGCTAACATCTCTTGTTCTGAAAGAATATATTAGCAAATGCAGTGTGAACTGTGATCAGGAATTCAGAAAATTCAGCTACCCTATCTATTAAAAAGAAAGCACATTGTCATACTGCCACAGGTACAGAAATAGAATTGGTGGAGGTCACTGTTTAGATTTGCAACTAAGAGTTTTCCTTGAAAGAGAGCAGTTTTGTGGGCCTCTTTCTGAATCTTTTTTTTTTTTTTTTTGAGACAGGGTCTCACTTTGTAGTTCAGGCTGGCCCTGAGCTCACTATGGAGCCCAGGCAAACCTTGAACTCAGCAATCCTCCTGTTTCTGCCTCCCGAGTGCTGGGATTACAGGCATGAGCCATCACGCCCGGCACTGTGGTATGTGGTATTGATTGCCGGTGGGCGTGAGTCACCACACCCAGCACTGTATGTGGTTACCGGGTACCTAACTCACCACCATTGTGCTTGTGAGGCAGGCACCGGAACCACTGAGCCAAATCTCTGGCTCCATTTTGTTTTCTTTTGAGACAGGGTTTCATTGTAGGCTGGCCTGGAACTGTAGACGGTCTTCCAGTTCCCTCTGGGATTAAAGCTGCGTTTCTCTATGCCTAACCCTGAGTCATGTATTTGTAAATGTTTAATTGCATGAAAGATTATTAATCATCTTTTCAATATCTCTATTTGCTTTTTAGCACATCCTCGCCTACTGTGTGCCTGAGTTGTTTGGTGCACTGAGCAAAAGAACAAAATTTCTTGCCAGTATCTGCTTTATAAACCTTCACCTTAATTGTCGGATTCGAAACTGATTGCTTATCTTCCTTGGATAATTTTACAGTGATTGAGAATAACTTGTTTATTTTCCTTCTTAAATGAGTTTAACTGAGCAGTCTGACATTTAAGAAAAATAGTTTTTTGCAGCTTCAAATGAATAGGAATAAAATACTATATTCTTTTTTTGTAAAATATTTGAAGTAGATGGCTTTGTGATAATTTCCATAGAGTATTAGACTTGAGATTGCTTTTTCACAAGAAACCAATGTGTGGAACCAGTACTTTCCTTGAAGCTTATATGATACAGATATTGAATACCATATACATTGTGTGTATTATATGGTTACTTTGTGGTATAAGTATATAAAAAGCATATGTAACATCAGAGAGGAAAAACTCAGAGTTACTTAGCATTCTGTGTAGTAGTAAATTAGAACAACAGAGAAAGATTTAAAAATAGGCTCTAAGAAAATTTTCTATTAGAGATAAAAGCAAAAAGTTACTGTTTACCTAATCAGTAATTTGATTTAAGATTTTTTTGTTTTGTGGTGAAAATGTATTCATATTCTCGGGGCCAAATCTTAAAGCATGCACGGCACATAAAATATAACTGCATGTTTAAATAAAAATGTTTAATCATGTTTGCCTTTTTACTGTTTCCTTCTTTACATGCTAGAAAGGTTCCTTTCTGTTAAGTATTGGGTTTTTAATTATTTTTACTAAGTTGCGGTTTAATGTGGGGAAAGAATTTTTTAGTAATGTTATAGCATGCATTTTTGTTGCAAAATCCATTTAAATTTTGTATTAATGAAGGTTAGGGTTTCTTTTTCTTTTCTTTTCTTTTGGTACTTGGGATCGAACTCAGGACCTTGCACTTTCAAGGTAGGCACAGAACTGCTGAGCTAAATACCTGGCCCATGAATGTTAGGTTTTAGCTAACTGTTTCTTTGTAACTTTGCAACTTACAATATCTTTTGATTTAAACAATTTGACTGCTGATATAATCTGTTGTCATTCATAACCTTTAACATTTTCCCAATTTGGATATGAACAAAACACAAAGACTCAAAAAACAAAACCAGATAGGGAATTTATGTTGGTAATCAGATCAAAGTTAGTAAGACTGAAAACACTGAAAATTTCTATGTCACATTTTTCCAAATTTGATTTCTGCTAGCACTTTGCAGTCATTTGAAGGAGGCAAAACTGTTGTTGCTAAGAGAGAGGGGAAACCAACAGTCTTATAGTCTGTTTCAGCAAAAGTTCTTTGTCACTTCTGAATAGGGTATGTGTGTGTGGAGTTTGCTCTTTATTATTTTCTTCCAGCGGAAAAAAGAAAATCAACAACTTGGCCGTTGGTTGTATGGATTGCCCTTTGTGGTGGAAATGCTGGGATGCTGTGGGAGAAAACCGCTGTCTGTCCTAACACAGACACTAATTGTGTTCTGTAATTCTTCTTGGTTGCCATTGCGAGGTTCTTAGCTGCCTTTTATTTTTTGTTTCTCTGGGACAGAAGTGATTACTAATTGTGTATCATGCTACACTGAAGAAGTAGGCCATTTGGTTTTCTCATCTTTTTCTTTCTTTTTGTGTGTAGGAGAGGAAAGTAAAAGGACTGGAGGTTTTAGTCTACAGCTCATCCCCTACATGCCTGGGCTGTTTCTCTAATTTGCATGGGTACCTTGGGCATTGTTCTACAGGGCTGGGTAGCTTGACCCCCCTTCTTAGCGTAGTGACCCTTGTCATCTTGCTGTTCATTCCTGGGGCCTGTTTAATGCTAATTAGGCCTTCAGCCCATTGCTGTTTACAACCATATGTAGAATGCAGAGCCCTGGTCTCTAAAGACCACATTGGTGGTCTCAGACTGGCTGGGAGCATTGAAGACTCCCACCCCCAGAGAAAAGCCTCTTAACATTCTTGTTTATTTAGAAATATGTAACAATAACATCATTAACATAGATAAACAGTAAAGGCTTGCATTTTTGACCTGGATGGTTCTTATTTATGACTGGATGCACCTTAGAAAATTGTTTGAATCCTTCTATGAGCCTTAAAGGAACAGGACTTCCCAGCCTCCCCTCTCAATGGGCAAAGTAATGGTGGGTGCTAAGGAAAAAGGGTAGGTTGAATGGTCCCAGATTTAGGAATTATGTAATTAGAGTTATCTGCTGTCTGATTAAACTGATTGAGTAGAAGGAAATATACTTCCCTGGGTCCCATTCTTGATGACCTCGGTAAATACAGGTTCCAGAATTTCTTACACACTTTAGTCATATATGTTTTATGTGCATTTTGGCTGAGAACCGTGCAGTCCCTCCTGGCGCTTGGCCGCTGTGGGAGTAGCAGGGCATTACGGGCTCTGACCAGCACGGCCTCTGTCATTCTCATCTCGCAGATGTGCCAGCCAAAGCTAACGCCAGTCAGAGACCTCCCCTGTGATCACTTCTGAATGCTACTGCCAGAGCTGTGTTTTGAAACAATTCTTGAGATCTGTGTTTCATGTAGCCACTTTGCCAGTCTCTGAAGAGGACAGAGGATGGAAACCTGTCCTGTGGACAGATACTCTCTATTCTCATAGAACGAGTATGTTGTGGACAGCTATGTTGAGTGTTAGGATTCAAGCTCTACGTTATATGTTAGTACTTTTGAGTTGCTTCTCAAAAGCCTTTTTAATTTTGATAATGTGACACATTTATTGCAGTGAAATTAACAGAAATGATTGAATATTCATTTTTGTCGTGAAAGACAATGTGAATTTATGGAGGCTTCAGTGAGGGGCTGGAGATGTAGCTCAGTGGTAGAACATTTGCCTAGAATGAGTGACATCCTTGGTTTAATTCCCTGCACTGCTAGCAAACAAACAAAGATTCAGTTAAGATCTAGTGATATTGGGTTTCCTGGACTTGGTAGAAGCTGTGGTGATGAGATTAATACAAAAAGCATGTAATATAGATTATTTAAGTAAAAGTCTGAACCATTCGTAGAGTTAGAAGGGCAACTGCTTTTCTGTTATTGGGTATGTTTTCAGTCTTTCTTCATGTATCTATTTTTGTGACCATTGCTACAAGAGATTGGATATATGAGTGTGGGAAGAATGAGATACATGCAAGGACAGATACACAGATGGACTGACTGAGAGTTTCTCTGGAGAATCTTCCTTGACCTGTTCCTTAGCCTTGTTTCCCCTCTATAAATAAGGAGTTCACTAGAGGCAGAACTTCTGTTTTGTGGCCATTGATTTGAGACTAGGGTATTTGTAATTTGTTGAATAAAAATATATCCATTGTGTAGAATTCTGATTGTGTTTTTCTCTTTGGTAGGTCACTGATTTTTCTTTATACATCAATTCACATTCTTCTTAGAAGAGATTTGTCACTTGTGATTTTGATATAAGGGAAAGAAATGTGACTCCCAACCTGCTAGATGTCAGATACACTGACTTCCTGTTTCTTAAAATGAAAGAATAAATTCTAAGGAACAAAGAGAGGTTAAGAGCAGGCAAATTTTCTTGGGGGAGCTAGCTCATGAGAGACAGGAGGGAGCTTGAAAGTGGGTTGCCAACGAGCCTTCTTCTCAAAAGAAGTTTTTTTTTGTTGTTGAGACAGGGTCTCGCTTTGAAGTTCAGGCTGGCCCTGAGCTCACTATGTAGCCCAGGCAAGCCTTGAACTCAGCAATCCTCCTGCCTCTGCCTCCTGAATGCTGGGATTACAGGTGTGAGCCACGACGCCCAGCACTGTGGTATGTGGTATTGATGGCTGGTGGGCGTGAGTCACCACGCCCAGCATTGTATGTGGTTACCGGGATCGAACTCAGGGCCTTGTGCTGGCGAGGCAGGCGCTGGAACCACTGAGCTAAATTTCTGGCCCACAAAAGAAGTTTTATAGAGCAAAATCACAGGGTGGATATAATGTGGGAATTAATTATGAGTGTAGCTGTTTAGATAATATTGACCGAATGAGGAAGCAGGTCATATAGGAAGTGTAAAGGAAAGAAAAATGACTTTTTTAGGAAAGGATACATCAGGGAGTCCTCGTCACCTAGTGGGGTGATTGATGTCTATCTAGACTTTATTGGGCCAACTGTAGTACAATTTTCAATTTATGGTTTATCCCTTAGAAGCATATAGAACCGGTCATTTCATCTATATTTTGAGGCCTGATTTTCAACAGATGCACTTCCAGCCATAGTTGTAAAGTATTTTCATTTTCTGTACTGAGTTCCTTGAAGGCATAGTTCTGTCTGACTGCCTAGAATATTTCTACCTAACTTATCTTTATATATTAATTTCATTAGGACTTTTCATCTGGCTGGAAGAATGGGTAAGTGATTGTGAAAACCTGGAGCAAAAACCTTACTATAAAGTTGTAATTTGGTGAAGAGTATATCTGTATCTCTGTATCTGTCTGTCTCTTTATCTCCATCCATCCATCCATCCATCCATCCATCCATCCATCCATCCATCCATCCATCCATCCTACTTGTGGAATTTGGAAGAGGATAGTTTTCGTTCTAAGGATTCAAGCTTGTGTATTAAGGAAAGTGGAAGAGTGAGGAAACTGTGTGGCTGGAGAGGAGGATTAATCAGTAGTCAGTCTTGGGTGTTTTCTCCAACTATTGATATCCTTGGTTGTTAAAAAGCTGGGATTGTACCTTGTAATTGCTATGTCACCAAGGTTGATAAATATGACAAATTCTAAAGTTTCTGGTAGTGCTTTGTGAGTTTTAGAGTGAGATACACAGTCATGATGAAAAGTCAGATGACTGCTTTTTCATTAATTCCCCTTGGCAGACACAATGTAGAGTAGGCCACCCTACACTGAGGATATATGCTCAGTTTACTATATATGGTAAATACAAGATTTATATACTATAAAAACATAGACATATTTATGAAATAAGGAAGTAGCATATTTTCAATATTACAAACCTATACAAGTAAAAACAAAAGTAATGAGATACAAATAGTACCTATATCATACATTTCTTATATGCTTTAGTTAATTATTTTGTCACAACTCTCCTTTTTTGGGGTAGGGAAACCCCTGTACAGGCATTGGCTTGTGATTGTGTCCAGGAGAAGATGGGCTGTGGTCTGAATGTGGAGTGGGCACTTGTTGGCATCTGTGCTATGTGGACATATCTCCTAGGTGAAGTGCACCTGCTCTGTGTATCTTTGTGTTGATGATGCTGGTGTTTCCTTCCACACTATTAGACATTAACAGAGGGGTGCAATTTGATTCTGTGTTGTGGCTTTCTGTTGTCTGACAGACGGTCAGCTGAGATTGAGAATGTTAAAATGAAGTGGCCCTCCAGCCTTTTTCTTGCATGTCCAATGGAAGGCTGCCTCCAGCTGGAGGTAGAGGCCGATTTCCTTTTAACTTCTGTCTTAAGTGGTTAGGAAATGCAGGGTTAGTGTTTTGTCAGTGTGATTTCATGCTTCATTTTTTGGATTTTTGGTTTTTAATTTTCCTAGCCTATGTTCCACTGGAGTTAACAGCGTATTAATTTTCTTAGTAGAGAACATTGACTTTATTACTGAATTCTTCCCTGAAGCTTTCAGAGAAACATTGATTTCTCTTCATGTCTTTTTCATTTCTTTCCCATTCACTTAAAAGAGACTTTTCAGAAAATAGCCTAGGTTGTGATTTTTAATTTTTCTTGTTTTTTTTTTCTTTCTGTTTCCATTTGGGAATAATAAGAGCAATTAATTGGAGGCTATTTGCATAGAAGGAAAGAGACTGTTCCATTGTTTTTCTGTAGTTAATGCTTCTTTTAAAATTACAGCAGTGTACAGCAGTGGTCATGGATGTCCACGTCAATAGGCAAGAATCTTCCAGCTTTACTTTGAAGCCTCTTTTTTAGGACTTGAGGCTGCCAGGAGATCTTTTGAGCATTAAGACTTTAGATGAAGAGGCTGGGGATTTAGCCCAAGTGGTACCATTCCTACCTTAGAAGCACAAGGGCCTGAGTACAATTCCCAGTATTGCAAAAAGAAAAAAGGAAAAAAAAGACAAGTCACAGAGTTGGGAGAGAAAAAAATTAAAACAAAACAAAACTTTAGATGAGACAGATTAAGAGGGGAAACTCCATTTTGCTTTGATTTCATCATAATTGGAAAATGCTACTGGGAAGAAATTTCACTATTATCCTGTGCTTAACCCTGAGATTTATTATTCTTCCTGGTCTTATCAGTTATTTTCATTTTTAATCTAGAATGAGCAACTCCTCTTTATCTCTCTTTGCTTCTCATAAAGCTAACAAAAACCAAAGCATATTATTACCAGAGTAGTAGGTTTAATTTTTTTTTTTTTTTTTTTTGCTTTTTGGAGACAGGGTCTTGCTTTGTTGTAGTTCAGGCTGGCCCTGAGCTCACTATGGTGCCCAGGCAAGCCGCCGCGAACTCAGCAATCCTCCCGTCTCTGCCTCCCGAGTGCTGGGATTACAGGCGTGAGCTACCACGCCCAGCATTATATGTGGTAACCGGGGATCGAACTCAGGTCCTTATGCTTGTGAGGCAGGCGCCGGAACCACTGAGCTAACCCTCCGGCCCAGTAGGTTTAATTTTTATTTTCTTTGTCTTATGTCTCTATTATTTAACTTACTGAGTTGTTGGAAGTTAGATCTTTTCTTCAAATGAGAAATATGTTTTGCAAAAATGATTTTGCTGGGAAATTTTCTTTCCCAGTAACTACTTTTTAAATCTCTTTATTAAGAAAGCATATTGTTTGTCATCACCAGTCTCATTACAATTTTGAAGCTAATTATTAACTCTTCTAATAAATTTAAAAGTATAGAAAAACTTACTATTTATTTGCTTGATAGGTAAAATTGTTATAGAAACTGTTTCTTCTCCAAAATCCTTCTGATGTTATGACACAAATTGGTTTTCAGATGCAGAAAAGTGTTTTTGTAAGAGAAAAGATTTTTGTGAGTATTTTCAATCAACGTGGTTGTTTTATATCAATGTGCTTTTTTATGTGTGTGTGTGTGTCTGTGTGTGTATCCATACCTCTCTCTGACTGTGTAATTAAAGCAGACCTTATAAGATAGCAGCAGCAAAAGGAATAGCTTATTACAGAATTCATTCCAAAAACCTAAGTGCCGTTGAACATATGCTTCTTAGCTGCTTTGACTTCTGCCTCTGAGAAGTGTCTGTTCATTTCAGATGCCCATTT